>OY821518.1:129071042-129073028 GCA_963682025.1 Cordilura impudica | reverse complement strand
ATAATAATAATAATAATAATAATAATAAATAATAATAATAATAATAATAATAATAATAATAATAATAATAATAAATAATAATAATAATAATAATAATAATAATAATAATAATAATAATAATAATAATAATAATAATAATAAATAATAATAATAATAATAATAATAATAATAATAATAATAATAATAATAATAATAATAATAATAATAATAATAATAATAATAATAATAATAATAATAATAATAATAATAATAATAATAATAATAATAATAATAATAATAATAATAATAATAATAATAATAATAATAATAATAATAATAATAATAATAATAATAATAATAATAATAATAATAATAATAATAATAATAATAATAATAATAATAATAATAATAATAATAATATAATAATAATAATAATAATAATAATAATAATAATAATAATAATAATAATAATAATAATAATAATAATAATAATAATAATAATAATAATAATAATAATAATAATAATAATAATAATAATAATAATATAATAATAATAATAATAATAATAATAATAATAATAAATAATAATAATAATAATAATAATAATAATAATAATAATAATAATAATAATAATAATAATAATAATAATAATAATAATAATAATAATAATAATAATAATAATAATAATAATAATAATATATAATAATAATAATAATAATAATAATAATAATAATAATAATAATAATAATAATAATAATAATAATAATAATAATAATAATAATAATAATAATAATAATAATAATAATAATAATAATATAATAATAATAATAATAATAATAATAATAATAATATAATAATAATAATAATAATAATAATAATAATAATAATAATAATAATAATAATAATAATAATATAATAATAATAATAATAATAATAATAATAATAATAATAATAATAATAATAATAATATAATAATAATAATAATAATAATAATAATAATAATAATAATAATAATAATAATAAATAATAATAATAATAATAATAATAATAATAATAATAAAATAATAATAATAATAATAATAATAATAATAATAATAATAATAATAATAATATAATAATAATAATAATAATTAATAATAATAATAATAATAATAATAATAATAATAATAATAATAATAATAATAATAATAATAATAATAATAATAATAATAATAATAAATAATAATAATAATAATATAATAATAATAATAATAATAATAATAATAATAATAATAATAATAATAATAATAATAATAATAATAATAATAATAATAATAATAATAATAATAATAATAATAATAATAATAATAATAATAATAATAATAATAATAATAATAATAATAATAATAATAATAATAATAATAATAATAATATAATAATAATAATAATAATAATAATAATAATAATAATAATAATAATAATAATAATAATAATAATAATAATAATAATAATAATAATAATATATAATAATAATAATAATAATAATAATAATAATAATAATAATAATAATAATAATAATAATAATAATAATAATAAATAATAATAATAATAATAATAATAATAATAATAATAATAATAATAATAATAATAATAATAAATAATAATAATAATAATAATAATAATAATAATAATAAATAATAATAATAATAATAATAATAATAATAATAATAATAATAATAATAATAATAATAATAATAATAATAATAATAATAATAATAATAATAAAATAATAATAATAATAATAATAATAATAATAATAATAATAATAATAATAATAATAATAATAATAAATAATAATAATAATAATAATAATAATAATAATAATAATAATAATAATAAATAATAATAATAATAATAATAAATAATAATAATAATAATAATAATAATAATAATAATAATAATAATAATAATAATAATAATAATAATAATAATAATAATAATAATAATAATAATAATAATAATAATAAT
>OY821518.1:128828542-129066042 GCA_963682025.1 Cordilura impudica | reverse complement strand
GTATATGTGTTTATTCAATGGTGTTCCATATCATGAAAATCCGGATGCAACATATAGCGAAGTTATTTCTTCATCCCCTTTACCTTCTTCTTCAAGCATGTGTAACGTTTCAGATGTATCGAATCCGAAGCTTTTGACACAGACCTCGATCTTACGAAAGAAAAATCGGACCTTCTTTCATCCCGATTAAGACATTTGTTCGAAAAAATATTACAACAGCGGTCTACCGTCAATGGCAGAAGCCATATGCATATTTTTATACAAAGACAATATATGCCTTTTTTATGACATAAGTGGACTTATTGAAATGCTTGGCCAAACATATGATGCAATTGAATGGAGAATTTGTCGACAGTAGCATAGGAAGGATTAAAGCAGTTTTACTGCGAAATGATAATAAGAAGCCATCAATACCCATCGCATACGCCGTAAATGTTAAGGAATCATATGAAACCATGGCCAAGTTATTAAAAAATATAAACTATGAAAAGCACGATTGGGAAGTGTCTTTGACTTGAAAGTTGTTGCTATATTGACAGGTGTGCAACATGGTTACACAAAGAATAGCGATTTTGCCTGACTTTGGGATAGCCGAGCTCGAAACAATCATTATGTGAAGAGAGATTGGCCGACAAGAACTGACAGCACAGTAGGAGTTCGCAATGTAAAACATACTGTCCTAATCAAAAAGAAGAATGGAATTATGACGATATTACATATCAGGCTTGGATTAGTAAAACTCACCAATCTTTCTAAGGGAAAAACTTCTGAAGACGCTTTCAATGGTCCAAAAATCCAACACCTACTCCCAAGCCCTACGTTTGAGACATTATTATCATTTCAATTGATTGTTTGGAACTTTTTAGGGGAAAAAAAAACGGAGTCAAGATTATGATTTGATTACCAAGTATTCAAAAATCGGTTAGTATATGTTTATATATTTTTGATGTGAAAACATCTATACGCGCAGGGGGTAAATTTCTATTTCACAATACAATCGCAAAAACAGCGTAACATGTGAGCGTAAGAAAAAATCAGCGTAACATGTAATAACCTGTTTGAAAATGCATAATAAAAAATAAAAAATAAGAAATGAAAAATAAAAAATAAAAAATGAGAAATAAAAATGAAAAATAAAAAATAAAAAATGAACAATAGAAAATGAAAAATGAAAAACGCAAAATGAATAAAATGAATAAAAATTAAAAAGAAAAATGAAAAATGAAAAATTAAAATTTAAAAATGAAAAATAAAAAATAAAAAATTAAAAATAAAAATGAAAAATAAAAATGAAAAATGAAAAAATGATAAATAAAAAATGAAAAATGAAAGACGAAAAATTAAAAATATAAAATAAAAAACGAAAAACTAAAAATTAACCGGTTGAAATAAAAAATCTATAATATTAATAGGCTAGGCGATTTCTTGTGACCGATGCTTTGTTCTACCGTTTTATCCCGATTTTAACCAAACGTATATTATTTTAAAGGTATTTCTTTTCAGCCGATTTGCAGATTTACAGATTTTTAAATTTGTTCCTTTATTTTGAGTAAATTGCATTTAAAGTGGCTACTAACACATACATAAAATTATACAATGCTATGTGTGCGATCATTAAATTTGTTAATGTGTTTGTAAAACCATTATGTGGTTTGGTCCATGTTCAGACCTAGCCCCCATACAAATGACCCCTATGAAATCAACATATATTGCCATAATATCCAAATTATCATACAAATCTTAGTCAAATTGGGTTTGTATGTATATATTACATCCATTAATCAGTAGTCCAAAAATGATCTCTATTGGATAACTCTTAGTCATAGACCCCATATAGAGCTGCTTCCCGATCTTCACTTAAATCTATCAAAAAACAAAAATATTGCACTGATTCTTCTCAAATTTTGTTTGTATATATTTTTGCAAAATACAAGAGACTTCACCAAACATCGTCAGGATCGGTCCATTTTTGGGCCTAGCCCCCATATAGGTATAGCATCCGATATGAACTTTTTCATATCTGCAGCCGAAAAAATTAATAAAAATCCCACTCAAATTTAGTTGGGCCTGAGAGATAGGGTCTCTAAACGCATGCTATAGGGTATCGTATAGTCGGTCTAGACCGACTATAATTACACCCTATACCACTATGTGGTTTGGGTATAATGACTTTGTGCTGCTGTTTGTAACTACCAAAAATATTTGACCTAAACCCATGTTTTATTATACCGATAGAATCAGAATCACTAACTGATTCGATTTAACGATTTTCGTCCGTCCGTCCGTCTCTCTGTGTGTCCATGTAAACCTTTTAATCAAACTGCAGGTCGCAAATATGAATATATTTTGATAAAATTCGGTATATAAGATTTTGTCGGCCATAGGAGGAAAGCTGTTGAAATTGGTGAGAATCGGTCCATGTTCAGACCTAGCCCCCATACAAATGAACCCTATGAAATCGACATAAGTTGCCATAAGATCCAAATTGTCATATAGATCTTACTCAAATTGGGTTTGTATGCGTTTATTACATCCACTAATGAGTAGTCCAAAAATCATTCCTATGGGACAACTCTTAGTCATAGGCCCCATATAGAGCTGCTTCCCGATCTTCACTTAAATCTATCAAAAAACGAAAATATTGCATTGATTCTTCTCAAATTTTGTTTGTATATATTTTTGCAAAATACAAGAGACTTTA
Organism: Cordilura impudica; assembly: GCA_963682025.1. Classification (NCBI taxonomy): domain Eukaryota; kingdom Metazoa; phylum Arthropoda; class Insecta; order Diptera; family Scathophagidae; genus Cordilura; species Cordilura impudica. Next base: position 129,063,341 of record OY821518.1, on the reverse strand, counting down.
CCAAACATAGTCAGGATCGGTCCATTTTGGGCCTAGTCCCCATATAGATATAGCATCCAATATGAACTTTTTCATATCTGCAGCCAAAAAAATTAATAAAACTCCCACTCAAATTTGGTTTATGCTTATTTTCTATATCCAGTTCGTTGGCCCTAAGAGATAGGGTCTCTAAACGCATGGTATAGGGTATCATATAGTCGGTCTCGACCGACTATAATTTTCTTACTTGTTTGTGTTGATTTGTGAATTGGCTATAATTGATTAGCATACCTTTAGGGTCTTTATTTAATGAAAAAATAAAATTTACTAGAATTTGCATTTGAATTTCGAGGGCTGGAATCTGCTAGTAACAATATTTATGTTTATATCAGCAGAGCTCCTGCAGTTGATTGCTATATATATTTTTTTTTTCAATATTCTTCCTTTATTTACATATTTTAACAAATTTTGATATTTACATATGAGATCTTATCTATACATATAGATATTGCAACAAATAATACATAGGATATAAGGATATTAAATAGTTTTTATACTATTTTTAATGATTTTTAAAGGAAAATGGGAGGAAAAAAACCTTTATATGATTTAATAAATTCAAATACTATCTGAAAAATATTTATGTGCTTATAGGAGGTTTATTTGAAATAATAGACCTCTATAAGCATATAATTTTCAATTTGGTGATTTCTTTTTAATTTTACGTTATTTCTCTACATTCTCTTATCAGTGGGTAAGAGGAATTTTCAATTTTGGCAAAGTAATTGTTATTAATCCTTGTTATGAAATCGATAATTTTTTCATAACCTGTTTCTTCATCATTATTTATCATTTTAAGACATTTGTTCATTCTTTGCATGCAACCCGTGGCATAGTATCGTAGAGTCAGCAGAAGCATCTGTTCAGGCAACACAGCGTTATTCCTAAAAATGTCTTCATTAAAACCTTTGACATACAATGTTAGAGCGTTTTTACCAAGTTGTTTTTCTCTGAATTCTTGGGCGTATACATTCCAACACTTGCCACGCGACTTCCTTACTCAGACGAAATCGGTCCCGAAAGTCTTTGGAGTCGTATTGTTGAAAGAAATTCGGGCGATTTCTTATGATATGTTGGCGGCGATCAACAACAATATGCCAAATATCGTCAATATCAGCTTCACTCTCAATATCGGACTCAACATTTGCAAACTCGTAAGACATATTTACAATTTTCGCGAAAACAATTGTGGACTTTATTTTTACAGCGTTTATTTTTAAGCGTTTTAGGTGGCAGTTGGCAGCGTCACTCCAAATAGGACATGCGTATGTTAATATCGGCCTTATAACACTTTTGAAGAGTAGATTTTTGTTTTTGGGGTTTAGAAATGACCTTCTATTTAGTAGTGGCCATAATGCTTTAAATGATTTTATAGCTTTTTGACACGTAGCCATAATATGTTGTTTAAAAGTAAGCTTTTTGTCCAAGACAACTCCGAGATATTTGACCTCTTTAAGTACATTTATGGTACTATTTCCAATAAGAAGATGACGTCTTGGCAGTCTTTTGGGAAATTTGTTGAATGGAAAAATTATTGCTTGGTTATTGTTTGGATTAATTTTGATTTTCCATTTGTGAAAATATTTACTGCAATTTACAAGTCCCTTTTCCATTTTCTTCAGGAGTGCGCTTGTAAGTTTATTTCAAGAAATTAACGCAGTATCATCTGCGTAATAAGCAATTTTCATATATTTTGGAACTTTTAAATCGGATGTATATATCGAGTAAAGCAATGGCGACAAGACTGATCCTTGAGGTAACCCTGTGGTGATGGTTTTTGGAGATGATGTTTCATTATTAATCGCAACTTTAAAGCTTCTGCCGTGAATGAAATCTGAAATAAGTTTGCATAAATATTTTGGTATATTTGCATCAAGAAGTTTAAATACTAGGCCATTATGCCAAACGGTGTCAAACGCTTTTTCGATATCCAACAATATTAGACGCGTTGAACGTTTATTGTTTTTATTGCTGATTATTTGATTTTAAATTCTATTTATTTGGTGAGTAGTGCTATGCCCTTTTTTGAATCCAAATTGTTCTTTAGCAACAATAGAATTGGTCGTTACAAATTCACTAAGACGAGAATGTAGTATTTTTTCAAATATTTTACCTAAGTTACTTAATAAACTAATAGGTCTATAGCTATTTCGGTTATTTTTTTGGCTTACTAGGTTTGTTGATAGCTATAACCTTAGCGTTTTTGAAATAGTTTGGGAAATGGTTGAGTTTGATGCAACTGTTAAATATAACCAGTAATTTTAGAGCTTTGAGTGGTAGTTTCTTTAAGAGCAGGTTCGGAACATTGTCAAAACCAGGGGATTTTGAGGGTTTTATTGATGAGACAATATTCATTACTTCTTCCAGAGATGTATAAATAGCTGATTCAGAACTAGGATTTTCCTTTTTAAAATTATTTACTGTTGTATTTATTAATGTATCCGCTGACTGGTTGTAGTTCGAAGTGAGGTTATTTGCTTGGACAAATGTATTTGCCAGGATTTCAGTCTTGCCCTTATCAGATGATGTTTTTGTATTTCCAATTTTAAAGTGAGAGATTTGATTTTTTCCCTTTCCTCGCAAGTTCCTGCTTATTTTCCAAAATTTTCAAAATTTTATCCTTCATTAACCCTTAAAACCTCCAATAAATTCTTTGGAAAAAAGTTGTGTTGAATACTTAATTAAGTATGTACCATTTATTAACAATTTTTTAGCTAAGTGTAAATCAATATGCTAAATCTTGTTTCACATACAAAATACAAAAAGTGAATACAGTCGGTCTCTAGATTCAGACGTATGTGTATATCGGGCTCATGAGTAAAATATGTACTGTCGCATTCTGCAATAAATCAAATATTCTACCTCAAAATAACTAGTTGGAAACTTCAACCATTATTTGTAAACTAATTTAGGGTCCATCGTACTAAATTCATATTGACATTCCCGTTAGTAAATTTACATTTTTAACATCCACCCACATATTGAACATACAACAACACATTGTTCAATGTCAACTAAAAACAACAACACTATTTATTCCTTTCAATGACACATGCAATCAAACTAATTTCGATACCCTGGCCATGTATTCATGCGATTGCCTGTGTTTGTGTGTGTGTGTTTTGAATGTTTGTAAGATATAATGTCCTTTAGCATCCTTTCTATTTTGTCTATTTCTATAAACTACCGCTGCACACCATGATACTGATTAAACTTGTCTTTAAACAGACAATGCTACAATATCTGTGGATATATTTTGTGCGAAGAGTGCCAAACAAACGATAAGTAACAACAGCTACAACAACAAAAGCATTTATATTAGAGTGAAACCAAGCCAACGGCATCTAATGCAGCAGAGTTATGAAATAATGTATTGATTCTGTTTTTTTTTTTTTTTAATTAAATTATGTTTTTTAACTGTGTTATATAGCTTGTTATAGAAAATTTTCTAAAAAATTTGAATTCTTAAATTGCTTTATAAATTAAATTTTGTGTTTCCCAAAATATCGACTCTGTAATTTTTTAGTATATCCAATCGGTTAATCGATTAGATCAAAAACCTGATTTCGATTTTTTGGTTAACCAATTATAACATATTAAAAAAAGAATAAACCCGGTTTCGATGAATCCATACTTAAAAGGTTAAGGCTTGAAAAATAAACGGAAATACAGAAAATAAATTGTCATAAACAAATCAAAGATTCTATAAAAAAACGAAATTTTTAATTGTTTATTTATTTATAATGAAAGTTATAATTACAAACTCCAAATAAACAAAAAGTATAAATATAACTTATTTTATATACAAAGTCCCATTTAAGCGAGCTCTCAAGTATAATATTTATTTAATAGTAATGTTATTTTTTTCTATCACTTATACATAAATACAAGGTAGCATGTAAATATAAGATTAAACGTAAGTAAAAAGGCTAACAAAAACTTACTTTTATATTGGCTAGAATAAAAAATAAGGTCAAGAGTTAAAATTAAAAAGGATAATTATTGGGTGAGCCACCAATATTTTTTAAGGTTTATATTATGTTTAAGATTTTTATCATTTTCGATTTGACACAAGTATTTATTTGTGTCAAATCGAAAATTTTCTGACGTTAGTTCATTACAATTTATTGTTTTGATATTGGCTCGTCTATATATATCAGGGGTGGGTACGTAAATGGCTTGTTGGGCCAAATTTGGAATTTCACCTACTAACGCACTAGTTTATTTCTGTACAAATATTCATTTTCAAACAAATAAGCAAAAAAAAAAAAACAATTTTTAAACAAACATAAAATTTATTAATTCATCTCATACACATTACAAATAAATTTAATACTGAAATATTATTAGTATTTATAAAAATAATGTTACATTTTAAAATTTTTTGAGATCAAAGAATTTCATTTTAAATAAAATAAAAAAAAGGAATTATATAAAAATAAAATAAAAACATAGGTAACAAAAAATAAAAAATAAATTAGGAACAATTTTTGATTATTTCTTTAAAATCAGGTGTGTAGTTTGTTCCGTAAGATGTTTATTTGTCAAACGTGAACGATTTTTGTTTTTAACATTTTTCATGATGGAGTATAGAGATTCACAATAATACGTTGTGCCAAACATTGAAAATAAACGAGCAGCACCTTTTTTCAATTATGGATATTGGGTTTCGTTAACAAGTTTCCAAAATCCAACTAGAGAAGTTGATTTGTGATGCATTTTCAATACAATATCATCCTTCATTTCTAACAACTCCAATTTTCCAACATCTGGTTTTGCAAGAATTATATCGGATAATAAAAATTCATCATTTAGGACATCACACAAAAATGGGTTAACAAAAACTGAGAATGTTGCTTGAAGTTGTTTGAGATCCTCAAATCTACATTTAAAATTTTCATGAAATTGTTTTAAATTATTTATGTATTCTTCCAGTTTATCGTCTTGTATATTATTTACGTTCAATTTCAAAAGAGGAAAAAATTTTAAATTTTTACATTCGAGGTCTTTTATCTCGTGGCAATTCAAATTTGTTAATTACTTCGAAAAGCGCATTTATTACATCTATGCCTCGCGTTGTTTCAGAAAGAGCTACAAGGTCTAACATTTCTTCAGTGATATTAAATTCAACTGATACAGACCTAATGAAGATCGCCAATTGAGGAACGTCGCTAACATCTGTGGATTCATCAAGAGCTAAACTAAATGCTGCAGAATTTTTTAGTTCGTTTTTTAAACTTGTTTCAATAAAAGTGCTGATATCTCCAATCCCACTCTCGGTTGCACGCCGTGATAAAGAAAGCTGATCTATCGCTTTATGCAGCTTTTTGTTATCAGGGTCGAGAATGCTCATAACCTTCTTCATAGTGTATTTTCTTAACTCTGCTTCCCCATAAGGACGTTTATCACGGGCAATATCCCTAGCTATTACGTAACTTGCTTCAAGTGATCTGTCATTTCCATGGCTAAAAGACGAAATAATGTTCTGTTCTTTTGCAATATTTGACTGCAATGCCTTCAGTTTAGTCTCTCTAAGATTAGTATTATGGGGATAATCTTTGGCAAATTGTGAGTGAAATTTTTCATGATGTCTACTTAAATTGTAAAGTTTGTTATGTGGTACAGTAATTTTGCAAATGAGGCACATAGGTATGTCCTTATTTTCAACAAATCCGAATTTGTGTGTCCATTCGGACTGGAATTTCTGTTTTCATCACCTATCTTACGTTTCTATGGCTAGTTGATGCCATTTTAATTCCGTAAAAGTAAAAAGCGGGACCGTTATATGTTGAGTATTACCAGTTAATTTCAATAAAATGAACATGAGATATAATTAAAAAATCGTCCAATTTGCCAATTTTAGTTTTTAAATTTTTAAACAAAATTCTCTTACATTACAAAAATTATTATCTTTCTTTCATTAGAAAAATATATACATGATCTTAAACCGAACAATATATAACTAATTATTCAAAATTTTAAAGTTCAATTGAATTATTTTTCAAAACATGCTTTTATGAAAAAATTTTTATGAACTGGTTGGTACAGTATGTATAAAAAATTTAATGGTTTCTGTTCCAAAAGATAAAAAATTTTTAGTTTTAATGAAACATTTAATTATCGGGACTCTCTCTCATCCCCAAGCATTCAGGACAACAGGGCTTTTACTGAAAAAAGCAAAAATAAAAAATGGAAAATATAGTGTTTTCTTTTTCAAATTATGCGATTTTTGTCGGTTTAGTGCTTTTTGATATTTTAAAGTTGACAACCCTGAAAATAATGAACTATAAAAAACGAGAGAGAAAAATTATTATGCTCTGTCGTTTGTATTTCAAATCATGGGTGTGTTTTGCAAACATACAATTTTTAAAATGCATTTTTTTGTACATTCTACATTGTTTCTAATGGAAAAAATGAAGCATGCTAACAGACGTTACATTCAAATAATTTGTATTATTTTTGTGGCCCTATTGAAAATTTATACTCGTATCAATGCTATTTTTGAACAGTACTGCGGCGTGGGGCCGCATTTGCCCATGCCTGCTTTGTGTCGTAAATTATAGGAATGCCATCTTCATTTTGAATAAAACCATTTCTATCAAGGAAAGGAAAAGCTTCCGGTGGAACATGTCCATTTAGTAATGTTTTTGAAATGTACCCCGCGGAAACATAGTAGGGAGCCATGATCAAGTTATTTTCGGTGGTAAACATACTACTTAAAATGTGTTCTCTTATGCTATGAATAATGAAATTATCAAATCTGGATATCTCAGCTTTTCCATAAAGCTGGGGCATTTCCATTCGAATATGCGTATCTTCTCCATACATGAAGGAGATATGTTAAACCATATTTGGCAACCATATGATAGAACTGGTCTTATTAAAGATTAGTACATTATAATTTTAACCTTTGATTGTATATATTTATAAAAAATATTTTTTTATACATGAAAAATGCATTTTTAGCTTTAGTTGGTTGTTGGTTTATATGAATGTGAAAGTACAGAAATTTATCTAGATGAATACCTAATAATTTAACAGTTTGATTTACTGGAATATTTATATTATTAATTGATTTAATACCAAAAGATTTCCAGTTTCTTCTTATATTGCTGTTGCATTTCCCAACTGATGGTCTGAAAAGAATACACTCGCATTTGTTAAAATTTATTTTTATATGCCAGTCTAAGGAATATTTTTCAATAATTAAAAACTTATTTTGCAGACTGTTATTAATTTTCTCTATTGTATTGTCGGCGTGGTAGATAGTAATGTCGTCTGCTAAATCAATAATGTTGTCTATTTTTTCTAGTAAATCGAATAAGTATAAATTAAATAGAATTGGAGAGTTGACGGTACCTTGCTGTAATCCATTAACAATTGTAAATTTTTTGGTGCCAACTGTATCTTTATTAGAAACGGAAAATGTTTTATTATTCAACATATTATGTATGAGAATTACAAAATGTAGCGGAAATTTAAATTTTAATAATTTGTATATTAAGCCGGGTATCCAAATACTATCGAAAGCTTTTTTGAAGTCAACTAAACAGGCACCAGTATATAACGATTTGTTTAGGTTCCACTGAATATCTGAAACAAGCAAATGAATTGCATGTATCGTTGAGTGCTTGTATTTAAATCCGAATTGCTTTTCGCAAACTATATTCTTGGAGTCGCACAGCTTTACAATGTTAATATTTATACAGACTTCAAATACTTGCTGATGTTTGGAAGCAAGCTAATTGTCCGTAAATTTTTCGGATTGCTCCTTTCTATATCTTTTTTAGGTAAAATTATCACCTTAGCCATATTTGGACATTAAATCATCTGGTATGTTACGTAAGACTACATTAGGGATATTATCAACTCCAGATGACAGTTTTGGTCTTAATTTTTTAAAAATTGATAAAACTTTATCTTTAGAAATAAAAATGTTATCCAATTGAGATTCTTTTAAGTCAATTGCTCTTTTCGATGCTGTAAATGTCGTTATGGTGGAGCTATTGTATTCATACTGGTTCTTCATTTCTAAAAATTCAGTGAAACAATGATTTACTTCTATATGGACGGTATTATCAGGAATAATCTCTTTAAAAGATTGAACCGATTCCAGAAATGAGCCAACTGTATTTAACTTTTGAACTTCTTCGGTAATCAAGTAATTAGTGTTGTCATTTTGTTTTTCTAAATCTTTTGAGTCAATACCTGCATTCCTTATTAGACTTTCATCTGCTAAATGAATTTTCAGATGATTCAAATCAAAAGGCTGTGCCATCTTGAACTGTTTTTTTAACTTCATTAAACATATTCGAAGAGTCTCTTGTACTAATTTCCATAAGCTTGTCTTGAAAATGTTTGTTTACTGAAATCACAAAATTATCGTTTAAAAGTTTTCTAATCAATTTTAATTTAGCTTTGAGTACGTTAGGCTCAGATTGTGTTAAGAAGGTTTCTAATCTATTAAAACGTGTTATCAAAGTAACAATTTTGCTCTTTTCACACTGTAGTTTTTTAATTGTCGGATTGGTGAACTTTTTAATCGAATCATATGATTTATATTTTGGGATTGATATATATATGGCCTTAATAATATAATCAATCATTCAGTTCTCGCAAATGAAAATCAATTTCATAATTACTCAGATTTCTATCACTCGGGATTGTAATACCCTCATTCGTTTCGTTTAATAAACAATTTTTGAATTTTTTTCAATTTGTTTTCCTGAAATTTAATTTGGCTTTAGGAGATTCATTGAAGAAAGTGAAATTTTTACCGCGTTGTGGTCGCTGTCATAGTCAAGTGTCACCAACTTTATAGATTGTCAATCTAGAATCGATTATACATATGTCTAAGTAAGAGTTACACCGTGGATATGAGGGTGTACATGTCGCATATAGTTTACATCTATAGCTTATTTCGTAGTCATCAATCCATTGTTTCAAATAATGCCCTTTAGTGTTAGAATTAAACCGTTTTTTATTTTTATTGTATAAGATTATGCCAGTAAAGCATTTTTACGTTAACTAAGATTTTAGGTTAAGTTGCTTACAAAGAACGTAAATTTAGAAAAAAACCCGTATTTTCAATTAACCGATTGGAGTCCCAAAAGAAGTACAGCTTAAGAGAAAAATTCTTCATAAATAATTTAAAGACTTTAGAAAAGTTTTTAGTACTTATTATCAGATATGAAAAAATCCCGGTTTCTGAGATCTGATTTTATGTTTTTATCCAAATTATAGCTGTCATGAATTGATAATTATAATTAACAGATTAACGTTAACCCTTGAGGGCAGATTGTGGTCAAAAAGCGCTATGTTAAAAAACTCCAAAGTGAGGATTTTCTCTTAACCGGTTAACCTTAAATTTTAAGAAATAAATTTCCATCAGCAATTCAAAGATTTTAAAAATATTTTTTAGTATTTCCAATCGGTTAAGCATTTTTGGGAGCATTCATATTTCGGTTTATTTGATTAACCAATTGCAACATTAATATATTAGAATAAAACTACATTATCAGATGATAAGAAAAAAAAAAAAAAAATAAAACAAAAAGCCGGTATCCGAGATCCGATCGTATGTTTTAATCCAAAAATACTTCCCATGAATTTTGATGCAATTGAATTACGAAAAATTGGAAAATTTATCAAAACTGGGAGATGAGATTAAAGGGAAAACAACTGTGTCAGTCCTAATTTTTTAACTAATTAATAAATAGTAGATAAATGTTAACACTTGAGGGCAGATTGTGGTTAGAGCGAGCTATATTAAAAAAAAATCCAAATTGAAAATATTCTGTTAACCGGTTAACCGATTGGAATTTCCAATAGAATTGTAGTTTAGGACAAAAATTTTTCACAAGCAATTCAAAGATTGTAAAAATTTTCCTTATATAATTTTTGATTATCAAAAATTTTTAGGACACATCGTAATTAAATTGTTAGAAAAAGGAAATACTAAAATTTTGATATAATCGTATATTAAATATAAAAGAGAAATCTGGGTTTTTGTTAAGTGCTATTCAAAAAATAGTGATTATTTAGGAAACACCGCGTTACTAGTTAACCGGTTAACCGATTGAAACACAAAATTACACTTTAAGCGAATACTGTTCATAAACAACTCAAAGATCCTAAAAATGTGCCCAATACACTTTAAGCGAATACTGTTCATAAACAACTCAAAGATCCTACAAATGTGACTAAAATGTAAAAATTTTGAAAAATTATGCAATTTTCGTAAAAAAAAATCTATAAGTTTTCAGGTTCCAGCTGCTTCTTGGATCTATAAATACTGCTTACAAATTTTGTTTTATATTTTGGGTCTTTATTTTACGGAAATATGAATTTTCGAATACAGTTCTTCATCCAGTAAGCATTATACGATCTCTCAGGATAGTTTTGTACTGGGTTTTATCGAGTATTTCTTCGATTCTGCATAACTCCCCAAAATATTCGCCAGCAAAGCAACCCCAAACCATTACGGAACCTCTCTCGTGTTTGACTGTTGGCACTAGACATGCATCCGATGCACGTTTTCAAGCTGAGCGCCTCACAAAACCTTGGCTCTGGGATTCATCAATAAATGAAGAGTTTTCATTGAGAAAGAAAGGATATATCGATATTTGAAATTTAAGGAGGAGGGATGGCAAATACTTTTGGATGGCAGTGCAACATACCAGCTATAACCCGATTCGCTTCGCCAAACCCATCGGAACAAAATAAAAAACTGGGAATACATTTTTTAGAAAACTATTTTATTTATTTTTTGGCGATTTTTGTTTTTGCGTTTTTAAATTTGGGTGATTTTTACTTTTGCAATTGTTATTTTTTGATTTTTGGCGTCCTTCGCTATTGGCGATTTTCGTTATTCGCGAATTTCGATTTTGACGATTTTAGATTTTGGCGTGTTTTGCTTTTTGAGATTTTTGTTATTCGCGATTTTCGCTTTTGGAAATTTTGATTTAGGCGTTTCTTGTTTTTAGCGGTTTTTGTTATTCGCGAATTTCGGTTTTGGTGATTATTGACTTTGGCGATTTTTGTTTTTTTGGTATATTTGGTTTAGGCGATTTTTGTCAGAAAAAGGAAAATCTCTTCTCGATTTTTGAATTTGGCGACTTTTGTTTTTTTTTTGCGGTTTTTGTTATTCGAGATTTTCGGTTTTGCCGATTTTGACTTTGACGACTGTTTTTTGTAATTTTTGATTTTTGCGATTTTAGTTATTTTCGGTTTTAGCGATTTTAGACTTTGATTTTGACGATTTTTGATATTAGCGAATTTTTTTTGTTCGCGATTTTCGGTTTTGGCGATTTTTGATTTTGCCGATTCCTCCCACATTTTCTACGACCACTCACATTGGTAATTAATGTACTTGTTGAAAGTTTGAATACTGTCATTTTCATAGCACTTCATATTTTTTTATATAGGTCCGATCCGGTCCATTTTTTGGGCAACTACTCACATTAATAACTTATTAACTGAGACAAAGTCCCAAAGCTTTTTCTATTACAGTAGTCTAGATATATGACATTAAATATTTACTTTGTATGGTGGATGCCACGCCCATTCGTACATGTTGCAGAATTCTTCTCCAGATATTATATGTTAAAATTAGACTTTAAAAAATTAACTTTATATGGGAGATGCAACTCTCACTTGAAAATCAAAAAAAAATATAGCCTAGTTTTCCTTCCTACTGTAAAAATTTCAAGACGGTCGGTGCGGTGGTGTAGTCTCCTATAAACCACAAGCAAACGTACAAACATACAAAACTCAATTTTTATACACAAAATATATGTTTAATACTTTATTTGAATAACTTTGAGAGCTGAAGGCCCGTTTAATATATGTCCTGTTGAAATTTAAAATTCAAACAAAAGTCGAACTTAAAAGTTCTACAGTCAGTTTGTTATTTATATACTCGTCATTATAGGAAATATTATTTGAACAATTCTAGAAATAAAATTGATTAATTTTCGATATAAAATTTATTTTTGAATGAATTCTTCTTACTAGCAGATTCGAGCCTTCGAAATTCGAGCGCAAATTCTAGGAAATTTTATTTTTTCATTAAATAACCACCCAAAAGTATGCTAATCAATTAAAGCCAATTCACAAATCAACACAAAAAAAATCACTTTTATCACAAACACATTAACAAATTTAATAAACACACACATAGCGTTGTATAATTTTATGTATGTGTTAGTAGCAAATTTAAATGCAATTTACTCAAAACAAAGGAAAAAATTTAAAAATCTGTAAATCTGCAAATCGGCTTAAAAGAAATACCTTTCAAATAACATACGTTTAGCCAAAATCGGGATAAAACGGTAGAATAAAACATCGGTCACAAGAAATCACCTAGACTATTAATATTATAGATTCCTGAAATTTTAAATTTTAAATTTCAGTGCAGAATCAGAATCAGTGCAGAATGACTTTAAACAATTTTAAAACTTTTTTTTTTTATAATTTTCACACAAAAATTTTTTAAAAAACTAAAATCGTGTATAAAAAGAAACTTTATCGATATTAATATTTGTTAAAATAACAAAGTTTTTTCAAATAGTAAATAGCCTAAGTTTTTGTCTTGTAACTAATGAAATTTTATTTTTTATATTTTTACTAACGCTTTGAGGATCTATTTCTATTTTCGCATGTTGGTTTTTCTTCTTGATTGCATTCCTTTAAATATCTTCTAATTATAATATACAAATCTACTACGTAAAATAGTTTTTCTATTTTGTATTCCTGATTATTTGCCAAAAACAGACATTCTTCGTTATTATCAAAATACCGAAAAGAATAAAATGGAAATAGAAGAAAATTGGGAAAAACTACAAGTAAACAAATTCTGTTGTAGTATTTGTAATATACAAATCAAGTATTGTTAGAAAATTAATCAACAACAAAAAAAAAAAAAGGAAAAACCCCAGTTAGTAAACTCCACTCCAGTACAATTGTAACCCTTAGTTTTGCTTGTGCTCTGGCTAAGATTGAAAAGTATGTTTTGCATTAAGTTTCATAAATGAATTTTCCTTGTGTCAATATGAAGTGGAGTGGAGTGGGTGGGGGCGATGTAAATGTTTTGCATGAATGATTTGTTTATGAATTAAATTGAAATTGTATGTTAAATAGTTAGCCAGATGTTAATTAAAAGTGAGAAGTTTTTAGAAAGCACTAAAAAAGTTTTCAAGCTAAAGACATGGTTAATAATTTATTTTATGCCGATAAAAATTGATAAACGTAAAATACTAAATTAAAAAAAATTACTAACGTTTTATTAAGAATGTGATAAAAATTATTTTATTTTAAAACCAAATTGAAATTTTATGTGAAATATTTTAGATTAAAATTTTGTTAATTAGCATAAGCAATGTTAAAATTTTTTAAATTCACTTTAATTCCAAAAAACACAAAATTATTTTTACTAGCGGATTCCAGCACTCGAAATTCGAGTGCAATTTCTAGGCAACTTTATTTTTCAACTTAGCCAATTCAGAAACCAACACTTTTATGGTTTATTATTATTGTGAATGAAGATAACAAACTCATTAACACACATATTAACAAATTTAATAAAACAAACATAGCATATGGATAATTTTCTGTATGTGTTAGTAGCAACTTTAAAAACAATTTACTCAAAATAAAGCAAAAAATTTAAAAATCTCTAATTCTACATTTGGTCAAAATCGGCATAAAACGGTAGAAAAAAACATCGGTAGCAAAAATCGCCTAGCCTATTAATATTATAGAAAAATATTTATAAGAATAAAATTAAAGTAAAAGCATTTGAATTACAAATAGGCAACAGTGCTGAATGAATGAATTTAGTGATTGCGCTTTGGGAGAAAACATTTGATTAAAAAATTCATTCATTTGTTAAGTTTTAGGGGAAAAAAGTTCTAAAATTTCTGAGAAAGTTAATTATTTTTGAGTCATTTTTCTAAAATTAAAAAAAATTTTTTTGTAAGATTACATAATAATTACATAATGCGATGATTAGTATGACATTTCTGTGGTTTTCTAGAATAACCGCGTATGTCATAAAATCAAAATATTCAGGGTAGCCAAAAAACGTTATATTTGAAATTATGGGGTCGATATAAAGTTGTTAGAGCTTCAGAGGAATAGATCCTAGAGAAGGACGAAAAATAATAAGAAAATACCACTTCAAGTGTGTGTAGATAAAACAACTTATGTCGACAAACGTCGTTTTCGTTGAAAAAGAAAACTACAATGCAACCACCAATGTAGACATAAGTTGTTGTTGCTTGAAAAATGGATTTTTTGGTCGTCAACAAAAAGTTAACGGGACTTAGGATGAGAATATAACAACGGATCAAGAATAATAGTGATAAAAAATAAACACACAAGTTTTTATAAGTGGTTATAAACTGAAAAACAATCCAAAATTATTTAGAATTTTTTTTCATTAATAACAACTTATGTCGCTATGTGTCGTTTTCTGAGAAAATAATATGTCAGCGATCAAACGTAGGTTGACATACGTCGATAGTGCTGCAAATTAATTTAATAAACATATAAGTTACGTCGTTATTTTGAGAAAAAACTCAGAAATGGTCAATATTTAAAAAAAAAAAAAATAACTCATGTAAAAAGTGTTAAAAATTAACATATTTGGCATCGTTAACTCAAACCTGACAAAAATGGACATACGCGGTTATTCCAGAAAACCACAGACTTATCAGGCACAATATCAATTTTTTTTTAAAATCTTAATATATAATATATTTATGTTCATAACTGACTTATGAGTGTTAATATTATATTAATATACTTTTTTTTAATCCGAGTTTTCTTAAAAAATACATTTTCTAACAAGATCACATCAGCTTAAAAAGGTATTTATTTTAGAAATTACATTTTCTTTAGAAATCATATATTTTTTTAAAAGTTCGTTTTCTTAAAAAAATACATTTTCTTATAAAGTATTTCTTCAAAAAGTACTTTTCTTCAAAAAAGTACCTTTTTTTTTAAAGTACATTTCATAAATGTACATTTTCATATAAAAAAAAATACCTTTTCTTCATAAGTTATTTTTCACATCGGTTTTACGGTTACATTAATATTTGGACTTATTGCACTATTTATAACAAATGCAAGCAAAATATTTTAAAAAGCAAAAATTTGATAATTTGATAACTTAATACTAAACTTAATTACAACAAATAATATTTAACATTTTTTAGAGGCATTTTCATCTTTTTGGACATATCTGGGCACAATCGTTTAAATATAAGCATGCTCGAGATAGTGGAAACCAATATTATCACAACCTTACCTAGGTAAATGGTGTATATTGTGAATGAGCGTGATTTGAACAGATGAACGGATTCACGGGTGGTCAGATGGACAGACGGACAGACGGAGATCGCTATATCGACTCGAGTCGTTATACACTTTATGGGTTCGCAAATGTATTTTTCGATTCGTTACAATTGGAGTTGCAAACTGATATATATCCTCTGCACGCTGGTGTGGAGGGAATAAAAAGTACCTTTTGTAAAAAAATATACTTTCCTAAAAAAGCAAATTTTTCTAAAAAGTAAATTTTTTTTTTAAAGTACCTTTTCTTCAGAAACTAAATTTTCTCAAAAAGTACAATTTCTGCAGAGACTACACTTCTTAAAAAGTATCTTTTCTTAAAAAAAGTACCTTTCCTTAAAAAAAGTAAGTTTTCTTAAGAAGTAAGTTTTCTTAAAAAAGCACATTTTCCTAAAAGTATCTTTTCATACCTGTATCTTTTCTTAAAAAAGTACCTTCCCTTAAAAAAGTAAGTTCCGTAAAAAGTACATGTTCTTAAAAAATTAAATTTTCTTAAAAAAGTACCTTTTCTAAAAAGTATGATTTGTTAAAAAGTACATTTTCTTAGGCAGGTGTCTTTTCTTAATGGTACCTTTTCTTTTTCAATTTCAATTATATATTCTTCCTTTATTTACATATTTTAACGAAATTGATATTTACATATGAGATCTTTTCTTTACATATAGATATTGCAACAAATAATATATAGGATCTAAAGGCATTAAATAGTTTTTATTTTATTTTTTAATGATTTTTAAAGGAAAATGGGAGGAAAAAACCTTTATATGATTTAATAAATTCAAATACTATCTGAAAATATTTATATGCTTATAGAAGGTTTATTAGAAATAATAGACCTCTATAAGCATATAATTTTCAATTTGGTGATTTCTTTTTAATTTTACGTTATTTCTCTACATTCTCTTATCAGTGGGTAAGAGGAATTTTCAATTTTGGCAAAGTAATTATTGTTAATCCTTGTTATGAAATCGATAATTTTTTCATAACCTGTTTCTTCATGAAGAAGATTTGTATGATACCTCCAGGGCTTTTTATTTATCATTTTAAGACATTTGTTTTGTATAATTTGTAAGCGTTTTAGGTGGCAGTTGGCAGCGTCACTCCAAATAGGACACGCGTATGTTAATATCGGCCTTATAACATTTTTGAAGAGTAGATTTTTGTTTTAGGGGTTTAGAAATGACCTTCTATTTAGTAGTGGCTATAATGCTTTAAATGATTTTATAGCTTTTTGACACGTAGCCATAATATGTTGTTTAAAAGTAAGCTTTTTGTCCAAGACAACTCCGAGATATTTGACATGATTAAGTACATTTATGGTATTATTTCCAATATGAAGATGACGTCTTGGCAGTCTTTTGGGAGATTTGTTGAACGGAAAAATAATTGCTTGGGTCTTGTTTGGATTAATTTTGATTTTCCATTTGTGAAAATATTTACTGCAATTAACAAGTCCCTTTTCCATTTTCTTCAGGAGTGCACTTGTAAGTTTGTTTGAAGAAATTAACGCAGTATCATCTGCGTAGTAAGCAACTTTCATATATTTCGGAACTTTGAAATCGGATGTATATATCGAGTAAAGCAATGGCGACAAGACTGATCCTTGAGGTAACCCTGTGGTAATGGTTTTTGGAGATGATGTTTCATTATTAATCGCAACTTTAAAGCTTCTGCCGTGAATGAAATCTGAAATAAGTTTGCATAAATATTTTGGTATATTTGCATCAAGAAGTTTAAATACTAGGCCATTATGCCAAACGGTGTCAAATGCTTTTTCGATATCCAACAATATTAGACCCGTTGAACGTTTATTGTTTTTATTGCTGATTATTTGATTTTTAATTCTGTTTATTTGGTGAGTAGTGCTATGCCCTTTTTTAAATCCAAATTGTTCTTTAGCAACAATAGAATGGGTCGTTACAAATTCACTAAGACGAGAATGTAGTATTTTTTCAAATATTTTACCTAAGTTACTTAATAAACTAATAGGTCTATAGCTATTTGGGTTATTTTTTGGCTTACTAGATTTGTTGATAGCTATAACTTTAGCGTTTTTGAAATGGTTTGGGAAATAGTTGAGTTTGATGCAGCTGTTAAATAATATAACCAGTAATTTTAGAGCTTTGAGTGGTAGTTTCTTTAAGAGCAGATGTGCTCAAGATTTCCGTGAGTACCTGCAGCGGTGGCCTGACCTCACGGTGCACTTAACACCGGGTGGAAACTATGCGTCCACCGGCGCCCTCGCAGTACGAGTACCAATTTGAGGCATGCATTTGGGCATGACCTCCCCCTTGGATGAGGAGCGGAGCACTATCTAAAACTCCTACCGATCTATAGGTCACAGCACCAGGTCACAATGCAACTACACATCGAGCTTGCGCTCTACCCGCGATTTGGGTCTAAACCACAGCCACCACGATGCTCCCAAACGGGGCCGCACCACTGCCAGGCTGGAATAAATTCCAGGGGCTCCTGACACCCGTGGTACCAGAATAAAGCCTCCGGTCAGGCTTCGTAGCCGAGACTACTACCAGTTGAACTCCGAACAGTTCGGGACTGGTGGCCCTGGACGACAAACAAAAGACATAAAACACAAAGGACACAACAATGAACAGCCACATTCTGAGTCGGCATATGCCCCCTCAGCAGCAGCACACAAAAGGACTACAATGAACGTAACACATAAAACAACAAGAACGACGCGCAGGAAACATGTAGCAGCAACAACAGCAAACAGCAGGGAGAGGGCTGAAGACGGTGCACCGTTGTGGAGGGACAGATACCGATGTATCAGCCCCCACCAACAGTCATACTCATATCTGAGATCCAGGTACGATGATGTGCACTACTGGAGCGACCACCCATTGGCAGTTAAGCACCACCACGGATGCCCGCATCAGAGGCCACCTATACTAAACGTCCAGTTCTCCTACGATTGAATACGCCCCTTGCGTATTCACCTAAATTTCTAACAGTCCGCCCGTCCTCTAATGCCCTACTCAAATCCCACCCTATCGCCGTCCGTAAAATCCCCATCCTATCCAAATTCCTAATATCACTATAAAGTGAACACCCGGTCAAAACATGTACGACGTCCTCCGGCCCTTCCCCACACCTACAGTCCGGCGAGAGGCCACCTATACTAAACGTCCAGTTCTCCTACGATTGAATACGCCCCTTGCGTATTCACCTAAATTTCTAACAGTCCGCCCGTCCTCTAATGCCCTACTCAAATCCCACCCTATCGCCGTCCGTAAAATCCCCAACCTATCCAAATTCCTAATATCACTATAAAGTGAACACCCGGTCAAAACATGTACGACGTCCTCCGGCCCTTCCCCACACCTACAGTCCGGCGTATCGGACAGGCCCCTCTTATGCAGAAAAGCATTCAAGGAGCCATGCCCAGTCAGTAAAAAGCCCAGGCTAAGGCCGAAGCCAAAGTCCGGGCGGTCTCTAACGAAGGTCACGTCCTTAATAAAATCGTACGTTGTTCGGCCTTTATCCGCCTCAGTCCAACGTGAACGCCATCTTGCAAGAAGATGCTCGTCCAGCAGGAGTTTCACCTGCCTCAAGTCTAAATCAGCGATTTCAGTCGAAGTTATCCAATCATGCCCTGATAATGGCAGTCCCTTCTTGACCTTGAAAATAATACCACGACGTACCACCTCCAAGTCAAGGGGAGGTGCACCTAACAAAACTTGAAGAGCATCTGTCGAAACTGTGTGACAAACTGGCATGCAAGCCAGCATTGCCACTCTCTGACAAGACAAGATTCGTTTCTTGCCCATAGCAGACAGAGCGGTGCCGTACCATACAGACGAGCCGAATGTTGCACAAGCAACAAACAGATCACTATATATGGTAAGGACAGCTCTCCTGCTAAGACCCCAGTCATTCCTGAGGATGCGTCTGACTCCTCCCACAACTGTCGTCAACTTGTCCTTAAGTGTCGAAAGATGAACTAGAAAGTTCATTCTTTCACCCATGGTTATGCCCAAATACCTAACCTGAGTCACGTATCGAATACTGGCATTGCCAGATCGAACTACAGGTGGGCGAGCCTGCGATAAGCTGCCTTTAAGCAGCATGGAAACGGTCTTTTCCCTTGATACCTCAACACCGACACTGTTCCCCCACTCATTGATTTCACGCATGGCCCCCTCACCTTTTCTCTCCAGTTCAGCACGAGACTGACCTTCGATTAAGATGAGCAAGTCATCCGCGTAAGCACAAAGTTGGTGGGTTGTCCTTAGGGACCTTAACATCATTAGGTTCCAAATAAATGGACCGCAGATGGACCCTTGCGGGCAGCCCCTAACAACCTCCCTACAAACAGTATCGTTGGCTCCTACCGCATATAATGATTGTTGTCTTTTTCTTCCCACTGTGTTTGGAAACAGATATTCGCTATATCTGTGGAGCAGACAATCTTAGTTTATTGTTGAACAAAGTCAATGCTCATCTCATGGAGCATTGCCTAAATCACGCTAATGTAAATAATACTAAGCGTTTGATGGTTGTATGACAATTCTTGTTTTATTCAAATTTGCTTCAGCTTATAAAGCTGCTTTGAGAATCTATTTCTTAGTCTAGTATTGAGTGACGTTTAGAAGTCACTCAATAATTCTTTAATAACTTTATATAAATTCTAATTCTTAAAATTCTATTGTAACCTATGTACATTGTATTAACGTCCCAGTATTTTTAGAAAGCGATTGCGGTCAATAGTAACGTACTGAGTGATTTTCATATTCATTGAACGTCACTCAATATTTTAAATCTCGCTTTTTATTACAAAAATCAAAAGTGTAATCCTAAACCCTTTTGCTCTAGTTTTGCCCTAGTGCAATGGTTTGTTTACATTAAAACAAAAATAAAAACACTTGCCTGTTAAACTAGTGGGATATTCATATGTATGTACATGTATGGTTACTTACAATATTTATGTTTGCTTGGCATAATTATTACTTTAATATTAACAACTTAACATTACATTGTACAGTTGGGTATGTATGACACACGTATCATTTGTTTATATTTAACTTGTGCGTGACGTCATGCTATCACTACACCCCTACCCTTTCAGTTAAATCACACCATTTATGTTAACAGAAATTGTGTGATTTCACTTAATTACTGTTTGGTTGTTTTACAAAATATGAAATTTGAATACATTATAAGTGGTTTCTAATTGCATCTATTCAAAAAATTTGTTCTTTGATAATTGATTATGCCGTAAGTAGTGACTAAGTGATGTGACACTTATTTTATAATTTTTATTTTTTTTTTTTTTTTCGTTTGAAATATGATTACATGATAATTTAGGTGCTAAGTTATATAATAATTGTTTTCATATTCGTTATTGATATTATTCTTATATGTATGTGTACATTTTTGTTAATTTTGTAAAGAAAAACTTATATTAACATTTTATTATTTTGTTTATTAAAATAGTTTTTGTATGTGTCACTTATTATATCTTTTTAATAAATTTTTATGAAAAGTTTTTGTTTTTTCATTTTTTCTTACTGTTACATTTAAATTATCTATATTTACTACTTCATATGGACCATGATAAGGTCTTTCATTCTTTTTTCTAGTTTCTAATCTTACTAAAACTAAATCTCCTACACTAAGATCTATACTATTTATTTTATTATATGATTCTAAACTTCTATTCTTTTTTGTTACGTCTATCAGTTTTCTTGCATTCTCTAATGAAATTTTCATTCGCATCTTTAATTCATTTGCATAATTGTCTAGGTTATATACTCCATCACTATTCATGACTTGTTCACCCGGTAGTCTTGGTAATTTACCAAAAATTAACTCATATGGTGAATAATTGGTGTCTATATGTGGTGTTATATTATATGCGAAAGAATAATAAGGTATCCAATCACTCCAATTTTCATTATTAACGAACGATAAAAAGTATTCGTTCAACACTCTGTGATTTCTTTCTATTGTGCCCAAAGTTTCATGGTGATATGGTGTAGACAATCTTTGTTCGATTTTTAACAAATTACATATTTCTTTCATTAGTTCATTTACAAATTCTGTACCTCTATCAGATTTTAGAGTACTGAAAATGCCATATTTTAATATCAAGCTTTCAGTTAAGCACTTTGCTACACTTTTAGCTTCTTTTGTCTTCATCGGGACTGCTATAACGTATTTGGTAAGCTCACACTGCATCGTTAGAATGTATCGAAAGTTCTCTGACGGCCTTAAAGGTCCAACTGTGTCGATAACTACAGTGCTGAAGCTATTTTCCGGTGTATCTGTTATGGATAATGGTTCCTTAGTGTGTCTTATCTGCTTACTTCTCTGGCAGAGATCACACTTTGAGACATACTTTCTCACCATTTTATTCATATTCTTCCATATGTATTTCTGTTTTAGTTTTATCAATGTTTTTCTTATTCCGAAATGTCCTCCGCATGGTGTGTCGTGATACAATTTTATTAATTCTTGTTTTTCCTTTTCATTAGTTATTCTTTGAGGTTTGCTATATAGGAGAATTCTGACGTCTTTTTCTTTGCTTTTATTAATGATTTCTTTCATTTTTTCTATCTTTATTTTCTTAAATATTTCGTCACCTTTTTCTAGTGCGAACATAACACAATTCAATCTGCTTAAAACAGAAGGTAGTTTCTCCAACATATTACATATATAATCGGGATTATCGCTACATCTGATGGCCATTTGATTTAGAGCAGTATTGTTCTCCATTTTAAATTCTCTAGTCGACTCGTCAATTATAAACTTCAGTTTTACTGCAAGTTTTATATCATTCATGGATGTACACTCCCACATGTTGAGTTGATCAGGCTCAGTAAGATTTGTATCATCATTAACCTCTTTCTTAGGTTTATTTCCTCTTTTTGTTTCATTTGTATCTTTATCTCTTGTTTCAGTTTTGTTTTCATTTTCTTCAGTTTGTATCATCTTTCTTTTCATATTTCTTGTCATCACCAGCGATTTTTTTATATTTTCATCAATATTCTGAGGTATCATTGTCTTTAGTTTATCGGAATCTATTTGTATTCTAGATAGAGCATCTGCATTGGTGTTGTTCTTTCCCTTTTTATAAATTATCTGAAAATCGTAGTCAGACAATTCCAAACGAATTCTAGTTAGCTTTGAACTTGGGTTTTTGTGAGTAAACAGTGCGATTAGTGGACGATGGTCAGTTACTACTACGAATCTTCTACCGAATAGGTATGGTCTGAAGAATTGTATACCCCAGTGTATACCAAGTAATTCTTTCTCGATTACTGACTTGTTTCTCTCGTGTTTATTAAGTGATCTGCTGGCAAAAGATATTGGTCTATCTTCACCAACTTCTCCCTGCGATAACACGGCTCCTAACGCAAAATCAGATGCGTCAGTAGTGAGTATGAATGGTTTTTCGAAATTCGGGTACTGTAGAATGGGCGGACTTATTAGTCTATTTTTCAGAGTTTCAAACGCTGTCCTACATTGTTCTGTCCATTCGAATTTTTGATCCTTTTTCAATAATTTATTCAAGCAATTTGCTATTTCGGCAAAGTTTTCAATAAATCGTCTGTAGTAATTACAAAATGCTACAAACCTTCTAACATCGTCAGCATTTTTCGGTACTGGATACTTTCTTATCGCGTCAAATTTCTCAGGATCTGGTTTTATTCCACTTTGTGTTATTAAATGTCCAAGATATATTACTTCAGGCTTTAGAAAACAACATTTACTAGCGTTCAGCTTCAAATTATACTTTCGTAATTTTTCAAAAACCTTTACCAAATTGGCGTTATGGTGATTAAGGCTACAACCAAAAACTATAATATCATCTACGTAAAGAAAAGCTTCAGATTCCAAGCCAGATAGGGCTATTGTCAACATGCGTTGAAAGCTGTTCGATGATATTTTTAGACCGAATGGTAGTCTTGTGTATTGGTAATGACCGTTTGGAGTAGAAAAAGCTGTGTAAGGACGTGATTGATGGTCAAGTTCAATCTGATGAAAAGAACTTGTCATGTCCAAAGTAGAAAAATACTTGGCTCTACCCAATTTATCCAAAATGTCATCTAAACGAGTCAAAGGAAATTTATCATTAACTATTTTATCATTCAATTTTCTAAAGTCGACAACTAATCTCCATTTTCCCAAATCTGTCTGTCCCTTCTTTGGAACTAATAACAGTGGTGCGTTGTACGGACTAATCGATGGTTCAATGATATTAGCCTCCAAAAGTTTCTGAACCTGAGAATTTATCTCTGTTGTCTGTGCCTGTGGCAACCTATAATTTTTTATGTATACTGGACTGTTGTCATTTAAGTCTATTGTTTGTTTGTAGAAATTATTTGCAGTCAGCTCCTCATCCTCCATGTGGAATATTGATTGATATTCCCTTATAATTGAAGTTAGTTTTTCTATATTTTCATTATCCAAGTCCTTCATTTCAAAGTTTTCCATTAACTTTTTAAATCTCTCTTGTGTATAAGATTTGTCATTTGTTCTCCTGTTATACGAACATATCCGATAATTTCGTAGTGGTCTTGTTTCGATTTTTAAGTTATTTATCGTAACTATTTTATCTGTTACATTTAACAATTTGATATGTTGATTGCCATTTTTGGGTATTATTGCGTTTGCCAAAAATACACCTTTAAATATTTCTTTATTCAATATTATCGCATCTTCCTCCAGTTCAATATTAAATGGTATTATGATTTCACTTCTATTTGGTATTCTTACTCTATTAATCTGGAAGGTATTATCATGAATTGGCATCATTATCGTCTCGTTGTCAATATTAAATGTTAGCACATATCTGTCATAATCGATATTGCATTTATACTGTGAAAGAAAATCTCTTCCCAGAATTCCATCTGTTTTTATTGGAAAATTATTCTCTACTATTTGTATCTTTTGCCTGATGGTGTTGTTATTTATATTAAAGGCAATTATCGTGGAACCCAGTGATTTCACAATCTCTTCTGAAATTCCTGTCAAGTTGCAGTATTCATCCTGGTTTATCTCATAACCCGTTAAAAACTTACTCTTGCATAATGAGACGTCAGCCCCTGTGTCAATCAGAAATGTTAGTTCATTTTCTGCATTCACGATGTTTAATCTTACGTAGTTTTCGAGTTCGGATGATATGTTATATATTCTTTTATTTTCTAATAATTGTTCCCTACTGGAGATTCCGTTTGTTCGGTCTCCGGGTCTTGGAAGTTTCCCTGTATTTGATTTATTGTGCGATTTCTATTATTGTTATTACTTCTTTGGTTATAGTTATTTCTGTTGCTACTGTTGTTGCCATTATAGGTAACATTTCTATTATTGGTAATCTTTCCATTATTGTTACGATTTCTGTTGTTATAATCATTTCTGCGGTAAATGTTGTTATCAGCGGTTGCAATTCTACTCATGCATTTATTTGCAAAATGATTCAACTTTCCACAATTGCGACATTTCGCGCCTTCTGCGGGACATTTATTGCCATGTCTTCTTCCGCAATTTCTACATTCTGACTGTCTATAGTTTGTAATATTAGTCGTTCTATTTTGTTGTGCGGTTTGATGTAGTACTTGCTTCTGCTGCGTTCTTGATGCAATTTTTTCGGCAATTTTCAAAGCTTCCACAAATGTTGTTACCTGGCTTGCGTCTATCGTGGCCATTATATGTGGATCTGTTATACCATTTACAAATGCGTTGAAAGCAATATTACTATTGGTATTTATTATAGCATTTCTATATACTTCGCCTTGTTCTGATATCTGAATTTCGTTCAACTCTGTTACCAGACTTTCTATTTTATTCGCAAAACCCAACACATTATTGTTCCTTTGTACTATACGCGTTATTTCGCCTAAAACCGTATTTGAAGGTCTTGTCGGTTTATATGTCAATTTCAACACTTCTATCAAATCATCGATAGTTGTTGGTACAGAAATTTGTTTTATTCTATTCTGAACTGTTATGTTTAACCGTGATTTAAAAATGAAATTAAAAAATGCATTTGCTTTTTCATCTGTCACCGTCATCGAAACTGTCTCCAAATTTGTCAAGAAATCTTGCAGTTCATCTGACCTACCAGAAAATTTTGGCACTAATTTGGTGATCAACGACAATTCATTCATATCCAAATTAGACATGATTGGACTCGTCATTGTCTTTCTCTTTGAATGTTGTTCTAGCAGTTTTAGAGCTTCCTCTTTGGTTTTTTCGAAACTTTCTAAAGCTTCTTTATTGTCTAATTTTCCTA
Source organism: Cordilura impudica (assembly GCA_963682025.1). Lineage (NCBI taxonomy): Eukaryota > Metazoa > Arthropoda > Insecta > Diptera > Scathophagidae > Cordilura > Cordilura impudica. Next base: position 129,037,690 of record OY821518.1, on the reverse strand, counting down.
AATCTGAATTCTTGATATAATTCTTGAAATTTTCTTCTAATCTTTGTATTTCTATACTTTTTTCCTTGATGGTTTCTAAAGTGTATGGCCTCGACAATGATTTTCTTGCATTTAAAGTAATCTGTTCTAGAGCTTTCTGCGCTTCCATTTGAAAATTATAACTCACTTTCCTTTATTTTTGTATTTTATAGTTATTTATTATTAGTATGGATTCAGTATCAGTATGGATTATAAATTCATTTAATTTATTCAAATAGTGACAAGAGTGTACTTTTGATGTCCATTAAGTCTTTTAATTGATTTTGTCCTAAAGTAGCTAATTTGTTAACCCTATATATAATTGTATTAGTTACATAAATTTTTACAATAACCCCTATTATAAATAAAATCATAAATATTAACATAATAATAATTGATATTTTAATAGTCTTCATGTTAAATAATTATTAGAATAATTGTTTAAATTTATATAATGAAAAAGAATATATTTTTTTGTATTTTTATTTTTATTTTTTTTTTTTTTTTTTTTTTTTTTTTTTTTTTTTTTTAGTTTCCAGTTTTCTTTCCGCTGGTTCTCATGTGGGTATTTATTATATGTTCGATCTCGTCGATCTTTACCCAATATTTTGCCGCTAAGTCCCACGGTGGAGGTGGCGATGAATTGATGATTCTCTTTAGATTTGCTAACTCTCTCCTCTTTTTCACCAGGAATCCACCCCGACGCTTCGGTGGTTTAACCTTAGGTATCTTCAAAGTTTCCTCCGTTGCTTTTGGTCTGCTTCTCTTTAGGTATTCTTCAATGGTTAATGGTCTAGGACCAATTGTATTATCGTTCATAATAATAATAAAAAGAAACTACTCTTTGTTTGTAATTTATGCTACACCTTATGCATGGGCGAAATCGCCTCCGCACCCTAATAGGTTCTCACTTAAGAGCACACTATTTATATTTTTTATTATTTTATTATCCGCATGTGTTTTACTCCTCGTCTTTTTCTTCTGTTGGTTCTGCTTGAAGATCCTGATTGTTCTTTGGCCGAACAATCCTTCTAATCCCCGGCGTGGATTAGGTTCCTTGCCAGCTCGATCTAGGAGCTCTTCTTATAAAAAAATATATAAGGATGATCCACAGGAACGTTTAGGCTAGGATCGCCATATAATGATTGTTGTCTTTTTCTTCCCACTGTGTTTGGAAACAGATATTCGCTATATCTGTGGAGCAGACAATCTTAGTTTATTGTTGAACAAAGTCAATGCTCATCTCATGGAGCATTGCCTAAATCACGCTAATGTAAATAATACTAAGCGTTTGATGGTTGTATGACAATTCTTGTTTTATTCAAATTTGCTTCAGCTTATAAAGCTGCTTTGAGAATCTATTTCTTAGTCTAGTATTGAGTGACGTTTAGAAGTCACTCAATAATTCTTTAATAACTTTATATAAATTCTAATTCTTAAAATTCTATTGTAACCTATGTACATTGTATTAACGTCCCAGTATTTTTAGAAAGCGATTGCGGTCAATAGTAACGTACTGAGTGATTTTCATATTCATTGAACGTCACTCAATATTTTAAATCTCGCTTTTTATTACAAAAATCAAAAGTGTAATCCTAAACCCTTTTGCTCTAGTTTTGCCCTAGTGCAATGGTTTGTTTACATTAAAACAAAAATAAAAACACTTGCCTGTTAAACTAGTGGGATATTCATATGTATGTACATGTATGGTTACTTACAATATTTATGTTTGCTTGGCATAATTATTACTTTAATATTAACAACTTAACATTACATTGTACAGTTGGGTATGTATGACACACGTATCATTTGTTTATATTTAACTTGTGCGTGACGTCATGCTATCACTACACGCAACAACTATCCTGCTATTAAAATAGCTTTGCCATAAGGAAAGCTCTCTACAACCTACTGTCCGTAGTCTATCCAGTACCCTATCCCACGAGAGGTAATCAAACGCACCTTTAAAGTCAACAAATATGCCAAGGACATATTTGTTCGGACAGTCAGTCACACAATTACGGACATGATGCCAAGCACGGATTTCCCTTCTTTAAAACCGAACTGAAACTCAGAAGCAACCTCATTGTAGGATTCCTTCAGTCTGTTGACCATAATCCTCTCCAGCACTTTTCCAAGTACTGGGAGAAGGCTTATGCCCCGATAGGAGCGAGGATCGCTCCTCACTCTATCGGGAGACTTCAGGAGCACCACAACTTTGGCTTGCTTCCAAGGCCCAGGGAAGTACCCCTCACTAATGCACCTCCTGTAGATTGCCTCCAGGTATTCCGGTATGGCCTTCCAGATGCTTTTACACATCTCTCCAGTCATACCATCCAAACCCGGAGACTTTCTACACCTGACTCGGCACATGCTAACATCCACTTCTAGTCTTTCCAGTGGCGGAGGGTCGTCCACCGCCTCATAGAGAGGATGGACAGCCGGTTCAGCCCCTGGAAAGAGTGCCTCAAGTAAAGCGCTAGTGCACTGTCTCCACGTCAGTAAAGTCACTCCACTTATACTAAGACCGGTCAAGTCCGTCTGTTTCCGTCTACCCCGGACTATTCGATAGGCCTGACCCCAAGGGTCATTTCTGCTGTCCTGCACAAAAGTCCTCCAATCCTCCTCCTTGACACGAACAATCTCGTCTTTGTACGTCCTCAAGGCGGCCAGATAGTCAACTTTACGCTGAGCAAGATCTTCAGCATTGGAACGCCTTCCCCTTTGGAATCGCTTCCTCAGGCGTCGGACATTCCTCCGCATCATATCCAGCTCCCGAGACCACCATTTAACTCCTCTGTGTCGAGTCTGGCGACAACGACCCAGAAGAGTGTCGTTCACTGTGGACATCCATTGATCTATCTGGTCGACTTGACTGTCTATTGTCCAAGCCCTAAATTCTGCAATTGGCACATCCAGCGCTGTGCCCCTAAAGGCATCAGCGTAGATGTCCCAATTGACGTCATGTAGTCGCCACCTGCGTGGCAGGTCCGTCCCGTTCGTAGCCCGATGATCAGAGACCACAACCTCAATGAGGCTATGGTCACTCACCCCAAAGTCATCCCTAATCCTCCAACTAATGTCAAACTCTGAAGCTACCCTCCCATTGCCTAACGTCACGTCAATGTCACTACAACCTCCTGGACCGTCAAAGGTGTACATCTCACTAGGCTCATTGAGAACAATGAGCCGCTTCGTGACCAGCCATTCACTAAGCATAACACCTCGCATGTAGTTCGGATGAGCAGAAGCATTTCTGCCCATCTTGGAGAACCACATGGGAGAGCATGCATTTGCGCCTAAAGCTAGGATTATAGGTGAGCTACTATCCAGTAGTAGTACCGAATCCATGTACCCCAAATAGGGTTCAAGAGGCGTTCCGAACCTACAGTAGATGCTCGTCAGTAACATTCTACCAAAACCCCCTTCTACACTAACGCAGATTCCCCAAAGACTCCTACTAATGACGGTACAGTCCACGTCCCTATCCCTAACGACAATGGCGGCGCTACCGCCGTCGTCGGTAAACGTGCGCATACCCCCAGGTAAACCCCTGATGCAGCCATCCGTAATATACGGCTCCTGCACTAGGGCAAAACTCGCGCCCAGGTTACACATCGCCTGACCTAGCTCGCAGATCACGGAGTATGACCGCTGGCAGTTAAGCTGCAAAATTTTTGTTTCTGCTCCCTCCATTTTAATGACGTGCGTTCGCCCTGGCAACTATGGCGCTGTAAACGGGACAGGCTTCGGACATCATCAGATGCCCTGTCGGGAGTCCCTTAAACGCGCAATTCCGACATCTAACCTCGTTTTCGCACCGTGAGGCTTTATGGCCGGCGGTACCGCATAGGCGACAAACTTTGTGAGGCATCCGACAGTCCCTAATCATGTGGTCGAACCCTAAACACCTGTAGCAGCACGGAACAGCATCATGATGTCGCACCGGAAATGAAAACCATTTGATGTAGCATCTTCCAACATCGGTCAGCAGCTCCATCGTCTGAGCATTGCCCTCCAGGACAACGTTAACCGGGCCGCCATTTGCCTTCCACGGGCTAGACACCAAGCGAACGCTCCTTTTAAAGACTTCCTCGGACATCTTCTCCTTCAGGTTCTTCTCGTACAGCTCGTTCATAAATTCATCCGGAGTGATTTCCGGATGAACCCGCTGCACGACGACCTTCGGTCCGAGCTTGTCTCTCACCGACACCTCCAACCCAACCTCACCGAACTTAGCGTTCTTCATCACTCTCTCCCTTTCTGCTACCGACGGGGTCCGAATGACCGCTCCGCCATCGCGCAAAGGCCGTAATGCGTGAACACGAACCCCAAGGGTGGGGCCGACCTCCTTCTGAACCTTTTCCACAACCTCCTTTGAAGTGACGCCCTTTTTCCCCTTCACTACCACAGACCACGTCTCCACAGGTTTGGGCACCACTGCAGCACCACCAGACACAACACCGGACATAGCACCGTCAGCAACACCTAGAGCAGCTGCACCTCGCCTAGCCAACGTCTGAGGCCTAATGGGAGCCCTCGGAGCCGCTGGCTGCACTCCAACCATCTTACCGCCCTCGTAGACCTCCAACCGCCCCTTCAACCGCTCATTTTCAGCTATTAAGCCGAAAAGAAGCACCTCGAAGCCTGCAACCTGCTCCATCACCGCCTTGGCCAACTGCGCGTCAACACCGTCAACCATAACCAGCTCCATCATGGCCGAGCTCACATCCTTCATTTTGTCTACCACACCACGTACTACTGGCCGGGCCCTGGTCCGATCACGCGCCTTCCTCGCGACAGCTCCGGACACCTTATCGCTGCCTACAACTTCCGCAGCAAGGTCCACCGACTCCTCGGCCGAAACAGCAGCAACAGTAGCAGCAACACCAGCAGCGATACCAGCAGTAACCCCAGCAGGACGCTTGAACCTCGGCGACACCGGCTTCTTCGGAGACCCAGCCTTGAACCTCTTAACCTCCTCATCCATCTCCGTACTGGACAGTTCGCTCTCAGTGTGGCGAAGCAAACTACCACCCACCGGGGGCAAACCAGTACCGCACCCATCGGTCGTCGCCATATCTGAGGCGTCGCCTTTAGGCTTTACGGCCCTCTTCCTGGGCGCAGGCGGCATCGGACAACTTAATTTAAAATTTGCTACCTTACCTTAGTACCAGCAGTGCAATAATCAGGAATTAAAACGTCGAACGGAAGGACGGACAAACCGACGGAAGAACGGACACACCGACGGAAGGACGGACTTTTGCGAACCGAAAACAGAAGGACGGACACTCGCACTTTTGCGTATACTTAACAGTATCTACAACGCCACCTATTGGCCAATGTACTACAGCGGTTGTAGCCGCGACACAAATCGTACCGACGATAGTAAGCGCCACCTACTAGCCAACTACAGCGGTAGTAGCCGAGACACTGACCGAACCGACTGGCAAAACACACTAATAGTTCGTCTATTAATCACCAGAGCGTATATTCGTAGTTCGTGTCTAACCTCACTTCTGGCCGGAGAAAGTGAGACACCAAATTTACTTTGTTCAGCGGAGCACCCCAAACAACAACACTTCACTGTATTCAAAGTCACTATCTTTACAATAACAAATCAAAATATTAAGTCACTGTCTTAATTACTTTACTTTTCACAATTTAATGTTTACCACAATGCGTACACACGTCCGATCACTTCAACTGCTAAACACCGAGTCGGTTGGGAACATTGTCAAAATCAGGAGATTTTGAGGGTTTTATTGATGAGACAATATTCATTACTTCTTCAAGGGATGTATAAATAGCTGATTCAGAACTAGGATTTTCCTTCTTAAATTTATTTACTGTTGTATTTATTACTATATCCGCTGAGTGGTTGTAATTCGAAGTGAGGTTATTTGCTTTGACAAATGTATTTGCCAGGACTTCAGCCTTGTCCTTATCAGATGTTATCCTTGTATTTCCAACCTCAAGGTGAGAGATTTGATTTTTTCCTTTTCCTTTCTCCAAAATGATTTATCACCTGGTTTTAAATTGGATAATAATTGACACCATTTCTTATTGCGTTCCGAATTAATACTTTTATCAATCATGTTACTTAGAAACTTAGTACATTGATTATAAAAAGTATGCTCGGCTATATTTGAAGATCGTTGGCTTTTTCTTTTAAAGCTTCGTCTTAGTTTAATATATTTCACAGTACTTTCTGGTAATGTGAAATTATTTTGTTGAGTTATTTTAGGTGTAGACGCATCCCTTGCTTCAAAAACTACATTTATAAATTATTGTATTTCCTGATCAATTACTGCCTTGATATTGTATATATCCGAATTTAACGTGATTTTATTTTCTAAAAAATTTATATAAATGTTCCAGTTGGTTGCACTATAATCATAATAGTTGAGGTCAACCTGCGAGGCCACTGATCTTTTAAGTGTACACATAATGGGGCGATGGTCTGATGGTATTTCGTAATCCATTGTCTTTACGTCTATATTTAAAGCGGTATTGCTTAAAATAATATCGACTGTAGATTTTTCGCGATTGTGTTGATGGGGGAATAGGGTTGGACTATTAGGATAGTGTATAAAAAAATTGCTTGATTGCTGTAGATTGTTCAGTGCGATTCCTGCAGTATTATTTGAACGGCAATTCCAAGAGCAATGTTTGGCATTTAGGTCACCAAAAACTATGTATTCTTTGGTGGAAGGTGTTAGGTTCAAGATATCAGCACAGAAGTTATGGGTATATCTTGGTGAATATAACGAAGATACAAAAATAGGTCTATTATTTATAATAACTTTAATTGAGATGTTTTCGATTGATGAAGTGTTTGATATAAAGAGGTTTTTATGAGCGACAGATTTATGAATTAACAGAGCTACTCCTCCTCCTCTTGCATCTGTTCTGTCACTTCTATATAAATAATAATTTTTAAATAGGGTCTATGATTTTCTGAAAAAAACGTTTCATTCAAAGACGCTATTTTAATATTTCCTCTTTCAATTAGTATTTCAAATTGTTTTAATTTAGAAAAGTTTGAAATGCCATTAGCATTCAAGTGAAGCATTTGAATTCGTTTAAAATATTAGTATAATCCGTGGGCGTATTTTACCATTGACATTACAACTTTGATTTGTTGTACTTTTGAAGTGCACCTATGCAAATCATCCATAGCTGTAGTGAAAATATCAAAAAGCTCATCAATGCTAAATAAATCGTTGTTTGTTTTCAGCTGATTAGCATATGTAGCTTTGCTGTTATTATTGATGTTATTGTTACAAATTGTGTTGTTGTTGTTTCTTAAATTAGGGAAATCTCCCACTTTAAATTGAAATGAGTTATTTTGTTGTTGTCTGCTTTTATTCGGACTTTTAGAAGTAACCCTTGTTCTAGTTTCCAAATAGAGAGAACGTAACGGACAGTTGATATCGTGATCAGTTCTCTCTTTTTCTTGTTTTTTGCAATTAAAGCATGTAAAAACAGCTGGTCTTTTTTCATTTGTGTTAAACGGACACACACTTGTATGATGTTGTTCTGCACATAAAATACATGCAGCACTTCGATGGCAATATTCGCCGCCATGGCCATACATCAAGCAGTTACAGCATTGAGTTGGTTTGTTCTTGGATTTCGATTTATAGTTTTTCCAAGAAATTATAATATTAGAAATTGTTCGTACATTTTTTAAAGCAGTTGGATTAAAATTTTTACGAACAAATTGAACTTTGTAAACTGCATTGTTGTTCGAACTGAATTGGGTGGTTATTTCAGTTACGGAAGAGGGGGATAGGTTGTAGTTTTTTAGCTCCTTGGAGATTTCCTCAGAGCTTATGCGGGGTAAACCGTGTAAAAAGGTGGTGTATAACCTATTTTCTTTGGAGCCATAAGAATGAAACTCCATCTTATTCTCTTTAAGTACTTGCTCGTAGCATTCGTACATTTTATTACTAGGAGCAAAAATTTTGGTACCAATTGAAGTACGTTTGAAAATACAATCCTTACCAAGCAGATTTTGTATTTCTGTATATGAAGCGTTAGCTTCTACAACAATGGGTGGAGGTTTGTGTTCCTTAACATCGTTAATATTTGATACGGCAGTTACGACCATATCATTGAGGCCAACAAGCAGGCTAAATCTGTTGCTTGAAGTTGACGCCATGTTCGGGTTAACAAAACCCGGAGGAAGTTTGTCATCTTCTTATTCACAAGCTTTCTTTTTGATGAAGATTTCGCCCCTCGGGCCATCGCAAAATTTTTATTCCTGTTTTAAAGTTGGATTGTCTACCACGTGAGTTCAAATGAGATCAAGAAAAGGCAATTGCAAAAACAAAAATAAACACTTGTTTTTAATTTTAAATAGTTGTACTCTAAGCGCTTTGATTTTTTACACAACCGTTCGTAAAGAGAGTTAGATTCGAACTGGTACCTTTTCTTAGACAAGTGTCTTTTCTTAAAAAAGTACCATTCCTTATAAAAGTATTCCTCTTAAAAAAGAAAATTATTCTAAAAAATACCTTTTTGTAAAAGTATCTTTTCTTAAAAGTATCCTTTCTTAAAAAGTACCTTTTCGTAAAGAAGCAAATTTTTTTAAGAAAGTACATTTTCTTAAAAAAGTGAATTTCCTTAATTTCCTTGTTTAGAAAGTATCATTTTTTTTAAATGTATAATTTTATTATAAAGTAACTTTTCTTAAAAAGTACCTTTTCTTAAAAAGTACCTTTTCTTAAAAAGTACCTTTTCTTAAAAAGTACCTTTTCTTAAAAAGTAAATTTTTTTAAAAGTACCTTTTCTTAAAAAGTAGCTTTTCTTGAAAATTACCTTTTCTTGAAAAGTACCTTTTCTTGAAAAGTACCTTTTCTTGAAAAGTACCTTTTCTTAAAAAGTACCTTTTCTTTATAAAGTACCTTTTCTTGAAAAGTACCTTTTCTTAAAAAGTACCTTTTCTTTATAAAGTACCTTTTCTTAAAAAGTGGATTTTCTTAGAGAACACCTGTTCTTAAAAAGCACAGTTTTTCAAAAATGCCTTCTCTTAGACTACAAAATTTCTTAAAAAAGTACCACGTGTGCAATTAAGAATACACCGTTTGAGAAAAGGAAGCGCCACCAGTAAGTTGTTTTAGATTATTCAGATGGGAAACCTCATTGTCGTTGGTCAACAACATAACCTTGATATATTAGAATTAGATATCAGAATTATATATCATTTTTCGGGCGAAAATAATGAGGTTTGAGCCGACTAATCGTAATTTGTGAGATGGGCTGATTTGCTTCTTCATTTTGAAGTAATCTGCAGCTGAGGCGTAAGTGGGGCAAGTTATCGTGAGTGGTTGTATAAACACGTGGAATTGGAAGCGTTATTGGATCAGGATTCGTGCCAAATGCAGAAAGAACATATAGTAATGTTAAGAGTGATTAACCAAGCAATTTCGCATCGTTTGAAAGCATTGAACCGAAACCAAAAAAAAAAAAAATAAAAATTGAAAGCAGATTCTCTACATGGCAAATGCTGCTTGTTAGGTAGAAACGATAAAAAAATGGATTCCCTGTGATAACCCGAAAAGAAAAAAAAAATCATGGGGACCATCTAACCATGCTTTAACATCAGCAACTAACCCAAATATTAATCGAAAAAAGTCTTTTTGTGTATTTGGTGGGCTCTGCTAGGTGTCATGTATTATAAGTTGCTCGAACCGATTTAAACCAACGAACACAGTTGATAGGATTAAGTCCAAAACTTAAGAAAAAGCGTGTCCAATACTTATCCAGACTTTATGCATGATATTGGTCCTCAACATGTTGCGGGCCATTTAAAGCCTGTTAGAAACACTAAATTGTGAAATTTCACTCAACCCGCCGTATTCACCACACATTGTTCGATTCGTAAATACTCTCTAAGATGAAGCACTCAACTGACGTGGTGTCCGTATGCTTCCACAAAGATGAGAAAATACATCGAATAAAACTTAAGGTTCAGTTCTTTCCTAATAAATATCCAATTTTTGACGGCTGAAATATATTTACACCTGAGACCATTTTTTAAGAAATTATCATTTCTTTAAAAGAACATTTTCTTAAAAAGCTTTTCAATTAATTATAAATAGGCGCCTTACAACTAACTAGTTGACCTCTATTCTGCAAGATAAGTAAAACATTTTATGTAAAAATAATTTTGAATTCATTAATTAGAGGTCTTGTATCAAACCAAATGATGTGAACACATGAGCCACTAACTTCATCCTTTGAACCAGTTTTCCCCTTTTGAAAACCAAACCAAATAATAATGAAACATTGGCTACTCCACTAGTTTTAAGGATCATGACAATTATTTTCTTAAACATCTTATATTTACCCCTTTAGTCAAGACTGAAGGTTTTAAACTACAACAAGCAATCTTAATTCTGGAACTTACTTTTTTGTAATCATTTATATAGGTTGACACTTAACTCAATAGAATGACGATAAAAAAACGTTGGAAACATTATAATTATACGTTTAACGAATTCAACTCTTTTTGCGGCAAAAATATCACACCTGGTTCCTCGATGTTTATAAACATAAAACTGAAAAATAATTTGCGCCAAAAAATAATAGTTTTTCAATAAAAATAACTCTATTTTAAAATTCAATAACATTTAACTCCATCATCCACAAAAAATCGCAAATAAAAGAATAGGCAAACAATGTTGATATACAATTTCTTACAAATTTAAAGAAAGAAAAAAAAGCCGTTGAGAACAAAAAAATAAACCCTTGCGCATAAATTGTTGTAAAAATTTTCGGTTTTCTAACCTAAAAAAAAATCACAAAAAACTAAAACCAAAAATCAATATAACGGAAATTGGCGTATATTCCAAAATATCTTTTTGGAAAAACAGAAATCCAACAATAGATGTATTTAAAGAAGCCTTTAACTTCCTATTTTCACAACTATTTTTTTTTTTTTGATAAAATGTTTTTTATTTATATAAAAAAAATGTAATTTATTAGGGTTCCTTACCTTTTTAAGAATTTTGTCTTATAAATGATGACATATTTTGTAGAAAACCTCAACAAAAATCTTAAGGGTTTTAATTGAAAAAAAAAAATTTATAAAAAAAATCAAGCGAAAAAATAATAGAAAAATCATTGTCATACCTAAGAGGATCTTTATAAAAGATTACCAGAGATCTTCGACAGCTTAACAGAAAATAAAAAAGAAAAAAAAATCAAAATAAGGGGTGTTTTTCTTGTTTTTGCAGTAAAATGATGGCATGGTCGTCATTATCAACCCTTATAACATTTTAGTATAAAATTTCAATAAATTTTTACCCAAAATAATTTCCAATTTTTTTTGTGTTCTATTGATTACACAATAGTAAAAAACAAATTTTGCTGTTTTTTACCCCAAAAAAAAAAAAAAAAAATAAGAGATGTTAAAAAAAAATTACAAATTAACTATGAAAAAAATCCTTGCAATTTTTTCTGCTTTTTTTTTGTTACCTAAACTCAAACAAATATCCACAAATATTTTTTTTTTTCACTTAAATCATTTCTAAAAAACCGCTACGCTTAATGAATGTTAAGAAAGTATGTGAAATCATTGCAATTGTGTAAATTTTTACCTTAAAAAATTCTTATATTTTTTTTCTTTTATTCTCCTGTTTTTATTTGGGATAATCGTAGACAATGGTTTCGGCAATAGAGGTTATAATGCGAGTATTGACATGTTAAATAAGTAACTGTCAATTATACAAACTAATACCGTTTTTTAATGCAATTTTTAAGGATTTTTCTCTAGGACTCACGAAAAAAAACGTATTTTTTGCAAAATTTTCTCACAGTTAATCAAAGAGTATTTGGGTTAATTTTTTATTGAATCTGTCCGTTATTTTTTCAAAACTAAACTAAACAATAGGAAAAGGATTGTTACTTTTTAAGTTATTAGAGAGACCGAAAATTCATTTGTTCTTTAGGATCTCACAAAGTTTTCTTATGACTATAGAAATGGAAATACGATACAAAGTTTTGAAATAATATGAGGTAATTTTTCTAATAATTATATATGCCCTGTGAATATATCTAATCAATGCTCATTAAGAATTTTTTTGTATTCATTTGTTGCGGCCAAGAATTTGAAAATTATAATATTGATATCTTTACATTAAATGGAGTCTCAGAATCGTAAAGTTTGACGAGTGCTATTTGGGTTTTTTATTTTGCTGAAAAGTTAATCTCCTTTCGTTTCGAATTATATCGTGAACATTTTTGTGCGATGATTTTTGATGCAGATTTGCTCAACGAGACTGCCACGCAACTCGCTCCATCACCGGCCACCGTGTTTTGATAGTTTTACGAATTGAATCATGGCCGTTCTTCGGACCAGGTCGTTTATAATAAACTGTTGTTCTCGAAAACATTGATGATATTGCAAGATCTTCATGTGCCATATTTAATTTTGAATGAACATTTGGCCGTCAAATAGATTGCTACGTTGGGATTGGTCCAAATATATGTTGGACAAAGTTAGATCGTGATACGTTAAAGGACACCTAAGGAGAGATATAAAGATTTTTAACACACATTTTTTATCTCAACTTTTTTCGCAAGAATTATTTGACATAATTTTTAACCAAGTTATCTTCTAATATTTATCAGTAACTATCAGGGCTGTGGAGTCGGAGTTGGTGTCGGAGTCGAAGTTGTGAAGTCGGAGTCGCGGTGTTTATACTACAGTCGGAGTCGCTCCAAAATTTTTGTTATTGCACTTGCATGAAAAATTCAAATAATTTTTAAAATATTTGCCAAAAAAAAAAAAATTCTCCGAAATTGGCGAAGTAATATTTTACAGATCCTTATAAATAAGTGTATATTATTTTATTTAATGAGAATAAGTTCAAGCGGAGAACCAACGTACTGGCCAACAGAGGGGCAAAAAACACCCGAATTGATCGATTTCGGATTAACGAAGAACATCGCAAAAGAAATTGTGCATGTAAAATCTGGAACTCTCGTCTTACCACACACCCGTTATTGTTACTATTTCGAACCCCCAAAAAATTGTGTCCGCATCTGGTGATTTAACGCTTTCAAGTAATATTGATAGGCTAAAATACAAAAAGTTTCTTAGTACCCATTGCACAGAAAGCTTTCCGCTAAGAACACTAGATGATATTGACCTCTCGTTGGTTAACTTCGAACAAAATCTCAAACTAGCTGCTCAACTTGCTACAAAACCTTCTCGTCACACCAGGCCATATAGAACTACTTCTGTATATGTTGAAAGGCTATTAGGTGCAAAATGAAGAACTCTAAGAAGGTGGAAACTGCACAGATCTCCTCAACTTAAGCAACAATAGAAAGAATGCACGAAAAACCTGCGGAAACTGCTTGAAACACAAAGAAATGCTAATTGGAATAGTTATCTTGAAAATCCGGATCCAACAGAAAAAACTGATTACTCTTTGTGGCGTGCTACAAAAAATCTTAAAATACCTGTTGTATTTAAGCCTCCTCTTAGAAAGGAAAGTGGAGGATGGGCTAAGAATGACAAAGAGAAGGGAGATCTGTTTGTGGAACATCTAAAAAAGTTTTTACTCCAAATATAACCCTTAGTTCTATTGATGAGTTGCCACCTGTTACTTCACAGCATAGAGCAGTGTCCCTTCGTTTTGAGATTCGAGAGGTCGAAAAGGCTATTGTTGACTTAAACCCCAAAAAAGTATCGGGGATCGCTGGGATCAGTAATGAAATGATTTTGGAGTTACCCCGAATAGCATTAAGAATAATTCTGTTTATTTTTAATGCTATAATATGCCTTGATCATTTTTCCCCAGAATGGAAAGTTTCACTCGTTCATACAGAAAAAAATTTCACCAACCGAATTGTTCAAAAGTTTAATAACTGTATTTTTGATTGTATCAACAGAAATTTGAGAGGAGTTACATATTTTCTATTGTGATAAAACATTTACTGTTCCGACAACAGAATTAAATTCGTAATTAACTCGAAACTCGGTTAGTAGCTTCATCGCAATTCGGTTGGCAGTAAACTCGGTTGCCACAATGAATCTGTTTTCTGTGCGTTACAATGATACCTAAACCAGGTAAAGATCACACAAAGGTCGATTCGTGTAGACCAATAAGTTTACTGTCCAACTTGTCAAAATTATTCGAGAGAATTTTGGTAAAAAAAAACCTACAATATGTAGATCAAAATAATGTCATTCCAGCACATCAATATGGTTTCAGACGAAAACACAGCACCACTGAGCAAGTTCACAGAATTGTAAGTGCCATAACAAGAGCTTTTGAAGAGAAAAAGTACTGCTCTGCACTTTTAATAGACGTCTAGCAACCCTTCAACCGAGTTTGGCACGAGGGACTCCTCTATAAAGTTAAACAGTTGTTGCCCCACACATAAGCTAATGGAGAGCTATATAATTAATAGAAAATTCTCTATAAGAGAGAAAAGCTTTGTAAGCCCTCCACAGACAATTCAACTTGGTGTACCACAAGGTACACATCAGAGCCATATTGAATAGCTGGAAGATTGGCTAGATATGTGGAAGATTAAAGTAAATGAACAAAAGTGTATCCACGTAACTTTTACCCTAAGAAGGGAGACTTGCTGTCAAATTCGAAGTAGGAACCAGTCTATACCTCAACATTCCTCTGTTAAATATCTCGGATTACATCTTGATCGCCGACTTACCTGGAAAGGTCATATAGACGCTAAATTGACACAAATCTTATATATTAAAAGAATTTATGAATAAACTTTGTGATTTTTTTCAATATTTTTGTTCCCTCAAACCTCTATAACTATAGTTCTAATTAACGTAGGCTGTTGAAATAGGTCTAAGAAGACTCAGTGGATCCTTCTTTTGAGCTATTAACTGCTTAAATTCGTTGGGTTTGAGGAAAGTTATGCGTGTAGAATCATCTTTACTTTTACTGTACATTAACTTATCTTCGCATATTTTGGCATTACTGTACGTTAACTTCTCTTGGCAAATTTTGGTATTATATTATAAAAAATAATATAATATAATATAATATAATGGCAGGAACTCAAAGTTAACTCTCGATTGTAAGCTCTTGATTTATAACTCGATTTGGTGCTATAGTATACAGTTATGGGGAACAGCCTCAGCTTCAAACACAGAAAGAATACAAAGATGCCAAAACAAGATTTTGAAAATGATTACGGGCGCACCATGGTACGTGAGAATCTCACATTTGCACAGAGACTTAAATGTTTCTCTAGTAAAGAACGAAATCACTAGATATAGTGCAAATTATTTGGAAAAGCTAGAGTCTCACCCGAATCCTCTAGCACGTAACTTAATCAACAATCGGGAGACTGCTGATCTCATTGGATGAAAAATGGATTGATACAATTATTTTTTTTCATCATTAGATTACATATGTATATAGAATAAATGAAATTTTGTCTGGTACTGGCTGGATTAAATATTTAAGTTTTAGTTTTAAGATTTGAATAACTTATTGTTAGTTCACAAACCTATGTGAAGATTCAATAAATAAAGATGAGTTACAAAAAAAAAAAAAAAAAAATCATTTTGCAGTTTTATTTCAGAGTCTAAATTGCATTAGCAGAACTTATACGCGGTTGTTGATCAAGTTTAAAATAGATGTTTGTGTTTTTTTAAGGTTTGTGATTAATTTTGTTGAATTTGGACAATATTCAGCATAAAATTAAAATTGATTTGTTTGTGTTATATAGAATACTAGCTGACCCGGCAAACTTCGTTTTGTCCAAAAGAGATTTTTTGATTGAATTAATTTCGAATTTTTTTTTTAATCGAAAATTATCGACCGCTAACAGATGACGCAATAATATAATTTGTATGTAACACTTTTCGAATTCAGTTGAATTCAATATCTTATAATTATGCGGATAGCTGACCCGACGGCTTTCGTCACATCCAACATTTGGCAACAATAGAATAAAATCAAGTATTAATTAAAAAAAGAATAGAACAATGATTGTAATCAATTTAATGCTGCACGATATACAACATTTTCTGCTCCGGAGCGTAAATGAATATTGAGGATGGTTTTCAAACTCGGAAACACGCAAAATATAGTTGACCTTGAGAAAAGCATGACATTTCCAGATTCATGCCGCACACTTCCATGGACTGTCCTTTGAATTGTTTATTGTCATCGCAAATGCAAGTTTCACTGGGAACTGAACACGGTTGAACTGGAACGTCAAATTGCGGAATTAAGCATTCTTCTCCCTGAGCTGCCCTTTCAAAATCCTCGCCACTATCACATTTCTCATTAATTTCGTCACAATCAGTCTATTACCATTGCATAGTTTCGAGGCATGAAGATTTCGCAGCATAAGGAAGATAGATCCAACTGTGAGGCGTAAAAGATGAGGCGTCATTCCAGGCATATCCAAATTGTATAGGAATTCCACTGAATAATTCTCGACATCGTCTTCGTTTTCAATGCGATCGATCGATTTGTATCAGTGCAATTCGCCAGGAATTCGATGCTGAATCGTCCAATTCGAATCATTGACACCAATATTTTTTTACTGCTAAAAAAGCGCGCGCGCTCAACCAATCAATTCAATTTCCAATTCTTAGCAGTTCTTTGGAGAAAGCTTCTGCGGTTCTATCTATTCTATCGGGAAGTGTTTGTCTGCAGTTTGTGCCCCATTGTGCACTCATCCCATATGATCAATTTAGAATTGTGCAACACCTTTGCCATAGATGATTGCTTTGAAATGTTGCAAACAGGATTTTCGTTGATTTGCAAGTTTAACGGAAGCTTCAGTGCTGAATGTACCGTTCTTCCACCTTCCAAAAGTGTTGAAGCAATTGCGGTAGATGCGAGACGTAACGCAATTCCACTTTGAGCACGAATTGCTGCTAATATCAATGATATCAGGAATGTCTTCCCAGTTCCGCCAGGAGCGTCAAGGAAAAAAGGTCCAAAATTTCCATCATCGGCGGCCTTCGTCAGTTGATCATATGCACTCTTTTGCTGTTCATTCAACAGTGGATCATTTCTTTGTACATGTTGTTTCAAAGTTGTCGAAAGTACACTCGCGTTCCAATTCACAATTCAATACACTTCCAGTTTTACGTTCTGGGGCTGGCTTATGAATTTCAATCGATAGTTTGCCACTCATAAACAAGCACAAATCTTCAATCAGTACTAACGCTTCATTGTAGATTCATTTGTGATTCAAAATTCCCTGTTGCTGATCGAAAGCGATGCAAGATGTCTTCTGCAATGTCATCTTTGTATGTATTCCATAATTGACGTGGGTTTGAATCGCACGTTGTGATCTGGCTTCATCATTTTGCCGAGCACGAATTTCTCTTCTCAATCGTTGTTGCCATTGTATGCATCGTTGATCTCTTCTGACAGTCGCGCACGATTTTCAACCATTCTGGTTCGAACTGCTTCCCTTTCAATAGCACGCTCCTATTCCGTTCGACTTGCTACGACATTTCGGTACCGCGTTGCATCTTGAGAACGCCGGCCAATGTTACCATGAACTTTTCTTGGCATCGTAATACAGATTCACAATGATATATGTATTTCATAAATGGAAAATATTTTAGTTAAAAAATCAATAAAAATTATAAATACATCCGAAAGTCAAAAAGAATATATATTTAAAAAGAAACAGTTATTCAATAATAAACCAATTTTTTGAAATTAAAGCGGTTAAGTAAGGTTAAATTTAAATATATTATTTAAATATCCAACTTTGCTATTAAATTATGTGATGGAAGACCTGACAAATGAAGTACATTAAAAGGTCTTTTGATAAATTCACTTCTTCATCTTATACTACCGCAGTAGCAATTAACTTGAATGGATATTGCGGAAATGTCATAATATTCAATTAGTACCTTGTAGGGGATGTACCCCACCCATTGATTCGATCCAGCCTATTTTCGCCAGGTCCACTTACACTAATAATAGATAACGTCACATAAAGTATCAAAGCTCTCCCTATCATGATATTGAGTCTGATATTGAGTAACTAATTTGTTTTGTAGGTGCCACGCCCACTTTTACGATACCGCTCATTTTTAAAACGCCTACTCGCAGCAACTCACAGCAATAATTGATGACCTCATACAAAGTTGCAAAGCTGTCCCTACAACAGTACTCAAGATATATGATGTTAAAAATTAATTTTGTATGGAAGATACCACGCCCACTTATCCGATACCGACCGTTTTCGGTATGACTTTCCATATTAAAAATAGATGGCCTCACACACATTTACAAAGCTCTCCCTCTCACAGTACTCAATATATATGATGTTAAAATATATATGATGTTAAACTGGAACAGCGCCACCTGTTGAGATTTTTTGTACTTTTCTTTTTTCCTAAACCTTCGCGTGGCAGTTACAAACAAACTCGCAGAAGAAAGTGTCCTTTTTGGTGCTGTAGTTTTCAAGTTTTAAGCGCACGAACAAACCACGATTCATTTATATATATACAATATAGATTATAGTTTATATTATACATCTAAAATAGGTCTGGTGTTTTAGTTAATTTTTTATTAAAAGAAAAGAGAATTACACGGAAAACTGAAAATCAGAGTGGAGTTTAGGCTTCATGCGAGTAACTATTAGTATATGAATAATTAATTTGAGCTCTAACTATTTACAGCCGTATCCATAAAAAAAAAAATCTTATATCAGGTTTCAAATACAAATTAGTTAAAACACATTTTAAGCCTAAAAAAAGTTTGTTAAAAATTCGCATTCATAATCAGTATATTAAGTAATAAACGCTTTAACGTTTTATTAAACTCTGTGATGGCAACACTATATTTTTTTTATTTGGCACTTGAGTCGTACTGAAGCCAAATCATGGATGTTAATTTATACGGTATTCGTATCTATAATTTTTTTGCCGTGTTTGAGAAAAATATGGTTTTTATAGAAAAAAAAAAATTAATGACGAACTAGTCTATTAAATAAATAACGAAAAACAGTCAAAACAAAATGATAGATATAAATTTAACTTAGGTGGTCATTTTATTGCAGATTAAAAAAGTATTAAAATAACCAGTTTTATTTAATTTTTTTTTTTGATTGTTTACACACCACCCGTTTTCTTTGTTCTATTATCATTATAAATTAAAAATATTCCTTTTAATATAATTGACTTAATCAAGTTATTTTAATAATCATCTAAAATATTAATGGCAAGGCGATTTCTTGTGACCGATGTAAGTTTCACAGTTTTACCCCGATTTTGACAAAAAATTTATCATTTGAAAGGTATTTCTTTTTAGCTGTTACCCAGATATATTTTTTTGAAGTCTGGAATATTTTTTTTTGAAGTTATGATCGTCTAAAGTTGCTACTAACACATACGTAAAATTATACAATGCTATGTGTGTGTTTATTAAATTTTTAATGTGTTTGTGTTGGGTTTGTTTTCTTCATTTAAAATGAGTTGAATTGTGAAGCATACCTTTAGGGTCTTAATTAAATGAAAAAATAAAATTTCCTAGAATTTGCACTCGAATTTCGAGTGCTGGAATCTGCTAGTTTGTATAAATACTTTGATTAATATGGATAACAAAGAGGTTTCTAGGCGCAAGCGTTCCTTATCTGGAATAGAAAACGAGTCGCTCCTTTTTTTTGTAAATTTTCTTTTGATGATCATTTGAAATTTGACAATAGTTTCTATTGTAAACAAAATACGATTAAAACGTAAAATTTTGGCAATAAAAATAGTTCGTACCAATTCGATTAATCAAATATAGCGTGTCCATTATTTATTAAAAACTACAAAACTACAATGTTCAAAATAAAAACAAACAAAAAGCAAAAAGCACAAATCCCGTTTTAAAATAGGTTTAAAATAGGGTCGAACCAATTTTAAAATTATTTTATTTACACAAGGTTTAAAATTGGTATTTTAAGCTAAAATACTGTTTTGAAAACAATTTTGTCGTTTTGTGCTAAAAATGGATTTGAAATGCTGTTTAAAATTTGTATAAGTACGGCTGTTACGAGTAATATACTTATTTTATTTTTTTCTATAGAAATAAAAAATCTTTATCTCGATCTTCATCATTTCAATAATTTCATATAGCTTTGATATGAAACCAATTCAATGAGAATCCAATCAAAGAGTTATATATTGGGAAACGTTAAATAGTATAACTCTTTGCATGGATTCTTATTGCATTGGTTTCAAACACAACTTTGTAACACTTTTCTTCTATGAACAGCTGTTTTTTGTTGACATTTTTTCTTGAATAAACATCAACAAATAAACAAAAGAAGCCAAAGCCATAACTAAAAATATAAATATATAAAAATTAAAATGGATATTGAAATAGAAAATTGCGAATGCTTAATTCTTAACAATGGAAGTGATAAGAGCCCAAGTGCGAGTAGAACAGTGCAGTGTAAGTATATGAAGAAAATCATATAAAAATTATAATAATGTATAAATACAACTATTTTTTTTTAGTTTGGACAGATAGGGACACCCGTCTGTTACTGGACCTATACGCCAATTATTTGCCACTTACTGGGCCGATGAAACAATTCAAAACTAAAAAGGCGATGTGAATGCCGAACATGAATGCCAAGCAGTGTGAGGAACGATACAAGACAATTATGGGCAGGAAAAATGCGGCTATCGACAACAACAATACCTCTGGCTCGAAGAAGAAACGTTTTGAGTTTGAGGAGGAGCTAACAACATTTTTTACGTTTTAATTTTTAAATATCGGAATTTAATTTTTTAAAAATCGATTTTAAAAATTAAATTGAACATAATGATTCTGAATAAGGAATAACATAAATTACGTGATATTTTGAAATCGATAAAAATTTAGAATTAATTCCTTTCAATGAATTTTTGTTAATAAATTAATTAGCAACATTAAACTTCGATGCAGAAAATTATGAATGCAGAATATTTTGAATGATGTTATTTATGATAATAATTTGTTTCTTTTTCATTTTGTATCAAAATTTATTGAAATTTCTTTTTATGAATTGAATCTTAAAAGTTTATGTAAATACGTTTGTTTTTTGATTTTAATATTTTTATAAATAAATATATACATTAATTTGTTGTTGAATTAAAAAAGAATTTTATTTGATTGCTTTTAATTTGCCCTAATTGAGAAAGTAAGTTGTCCCTTCTATTCTCGCATGAAGGCTCAGTTATATTTGATTCATTGCTGCATATTTCAGCAATATCTTCAGGAGGACTTTTATCCCTAAGAAGAACACAACATGCAACAATGAATTTTGACATTGTTTCAACGTTATGAAGTTCTAAACGCATTAACTGTCGAAAACGATATTTTAATACACCAAATGCATTCTCGATCTTAACGCTTGTTCTGCAAAATCTTAAATTATAATTTTTTTTTCCAAATCGCTCATGTTGCCATAGTCACTATATGGTATCAAAAGATATTCCATTAAGGGGTATGCAGAATCTCCCAGTAAATGAGAATCAGAAAAGCATAAACGCTGCAAATCTTTTCCTATAAACGATAAATTTAATATCTTAGAGTCGTGGATTTTGCTGGGGATTCCAGCGTATACGTCTAGGAATCGTAACTTCGAATCACAAATACCCTGCATGGTTATTGAAACACCATCATGCCTGTTCGCATATGTTGAGCGAATTTTATGTTTTGGTGTCCTTACTGAAATGTAAATATAAATGTAAAACAGTTATTAAAACTGTTTTAATAAAATTTTTTCATATCAGTAGAGATTATCATACTATTTCAAACTCTTTCGCAACAGCTTCTTTTTCATCGTCTGATTGAGGAAACTGTATTGCTTCCGGCGCTACATCTTCCATAATGAATTGTAAAACCTTGTTGAAGGAATTGTGAAGGTTTGACAATGAAATGTCGAAAAGGTTTGCCACTTCTCTAAAGATGGTTTTATTCCCGCTAAACATACAAACAATATTTTTACTTCTTGTATTTTATGAATTTGGCCAAGCTTACCACAAAAATGACAAGATATTTTTGTGGTAGGATCGCTTGAAATAACACCATGAATATCTCTCAAAAAGAACAATGGCACCTTCCCGACTAATACGCAAATTCTTCTTAATTTATAAAAATAAGTATATATGCATATATTAGAAAAAGGAGTTATTGTCCTATGAAATTAAACATACATCAACTTCAGATTATTTATTAATTACGTTCTCCACAAATCATTTCGCTCGCGGTTGTGTATTTCTTCCCATCATCATATCATATATTTCATAATCAGATGAAGATAAAGATGAATCTAACAACTCATCTAAAAAATTTTTAGCGTAGTGATATTTTCCATGTTAATTTATTTTAAACAAAATAAAAATTTAACTCTTTTTCATTTCTTCACATAAATACACATTAATAAACAAAACAAATGTCAGCTGTTTTAACGTGCGATTCTCACCCTCTGTATTTTTAAAGTGCGAAAGATGCAACTTTTTCACATATTTGTAGTGCGATATTTTTAGAAAAGAACACGTTACCCTTTCGCAAGGTTGATATTTTTTTAGAAAAGAACACAATAAGAGAAAAAAGTGGGAAATGGGAAAAACATGCAACATTTTTTGTCAGAAAAGAAAACGCCATTAGTCTTAGCTACATTTAAAATAGACTTTTACCAGGCATTAAAGGAGGAAGAGAAAATTGGCCGTTCTTCAGATTAAGCAAAAAAGATGCAATTCTAAAATACCCTGAGATTATTCAGGGTGCTCTGATCACCGCGGCATTGCGTCCGAAAAAGAAGTATTATCTTCTGCACTCAGAATCATCTGATCCGATTCGAGAGCATCAATGAATATTATTGAGGCCATCCTATTTCTAAAGACAAATGCAGAGTTATTTTTTGAACTTTTGTTAAAAGTTTCCGATAGTATTTTGTTTATTACTCAAAGAATTAATAAAGATAAATTAAATATTAAAATAAAATAAATGTTATATTGATTCACTGGCATAAAAAAACTACAACATAATTTCTGTGGTCACAAGCGATAACCGCCTAAGTCGACTTAAGGATGATTTGAGTTATGTATGCTTTCATATTCTACTAAAAACGCTTTATATTTACGTGAAATCCCCATTTCTCTACCGCTCTTTATTAAAAAGATATTAATAAAAATATACTGACCTAAGTCGTAATGAAGCCTCATTACATTTATATAAAAAGTCATTTTTCTCGAAAGCATGATTTTCGACTTAGTCGGTTAATGTTTTTGACCACAGATTTGGAGTAGGAGTCGGAGTCGTAACTTTAAAATTTCAGCGGATGGAGTCGTAGTCGGAGTTGGAACTTTTTTTACTCCACAGCCATACTCAATAACCATATTGCGCTTAGTGACAATCCCAATCCCAATGTTGATTTGTTGTTAAAATGAGTGATGAAATAACAGTATGTGCCAAATTATTAAATACAATCCAACTTGGTCCTACCAACAGCTAGTCAAAGAATCACAGGTACACATGATGTTTTTAAGGCCAAGAAAAGAGAAAACATGTTGAAAAAATCTATCAACACATCAGTTCTCAGACTATATAGTACGAAAAGTTGAAGTCAATACAGGTTTGAAACAAAAACAAGCTCCAGACAGGAACGCTGCAAGAAGTTTAGAGGCCTAAAACAGGAGAGACAGAAAGTAATTAAAGAATTTTTGGTAAGACAAACTCATTACAACCCGACCAAAGAGTGGTATAGAGTACAAAAATATTTAATATTTCGAAACTTTAAAGCATTATTATCGGAATTTGATTAAAAGTTTTTCAACTAACACACTTTTAAAAGGCGTGATTATTATATAAATGTATTTGATACAGGTTTTTGAATAGAAACTTCTACCTTCAATAGTTTTCATTTAGCGTTTTTGTTTTTTTTTTAAAGAATACTGATAACAAGTGAACTATGTATTTACTATAATAACTACAAATCGCACCTGTACCTCTAAAGTGAGTCAACTCAAAATTTACAAATTTTCAGTAGAGCCAAAAAACGGATTTTTTTAATATTTACTATAAAGTTTAAAAACACTTGTTTAATAGTAAAGAATAGCGAATAATAAGTATACAACAGTAGTTGTTTTTGCGATTTTTTCAGTGATCATCAAAAATAAGTTTTTTGGGTGGAACTCAAAATATGTCTTTTTAGTGGATTCTAATGAAGCTACTTTTATAACACAAAGAGGGTTACAACTGTATTTTTTCGCGAAAGACTAAAAAAATCGATGTAAGATTTTTACAGTGGATAGATACGGCCATTGCGCATCGTTTTCTTGCAAAAAGTGAAAATTGAAATATTTTGAGTTGACTGACTCACTTTAGAGGTACAGGTGCGATATGTATTATATGATACAATTGTATTTGATATGAACCGATATATAGGTGATTTACATTTTATCATATTACAATATGAATAAACCTTAAGAAATTTCCTTAAAAAATAAAACATCATTCTTAAGTGACCCCCATCTCCAAATTGAAATAATTTAAAACTAATAGCAGCAAGGTTTTAAAAATTGTAAATATGTACAATAAAATTCTATAAAACTCCATAAACATTTTAAATACCATCCAGCATTAACCGAAACCAAACTCCCCCTAAATAACATAAAGAATACGTCCTCCCTCACACAAAATCTACCTGTGGGTTGAAATAATAAATGTTTAAATATTAATTTACAAAAGTGAGAACAAAATATGCGTAAAAAATTTGAAACTCCCTTTGCCGAATCAAAAACCTTTTACAATCTAATTTAATGGAATTTTAAAACACTTTAGAAAAGCTCCCTTCCCCTCCTCTGGCCTGTACCAAAACAACATTGAATGAATACCTTATGCGGGGGGTAGGCCACAAAAGAATATTATGTTATGGTATTGCTAACCTTTGACCAGAAACATAAATTGTTTTTTAAAGAATAATTCAAAAAAATATATAAAAAAATAATGGTAAGTAAACACCCTCATCAAAATGTTTCTCACAAAAAAAAAAAACTATGTTTATGTTAAAGCACAGAACAAAGAACTCAAAAATTATTACAATGAAAATAAAGTTAAGCAAAAAAAAAAAAAAACACAGAAACTGGTGTCACCACCACCAACTGTGTATTAGTTTAATTCTTTACAGGATTTAAAATATTTACAAAAAGGAAGTGAAAAAGCTTATAGCTCACGTCAAGAGTACCGTGATACACTCAACTCTGTCAGTACATAATACGAATGTGTACATGGGTGTCGATGTGGGTGTATTAACAGTTTGTTGTACAAATCCAATAAAACGAACACTTTAGAATATAAAGAAAAGTTTGTCTTACAGAGTGAACAAGTTTAAAATCATAAAACCATTTTGAAATATAATAATGTAAAATGGTTTATGATTTTTTATCCGCGTCTTTGATGTATGTTTTGATTTTTGGGGTTGTTGTTTTAAGGGTTGGTTGTTAATGTTCTTAATTTGTCGATTAAAAAATTAATGAATATTCAAATGTAGAAAAATTTGTTTATTTGAATATTATATTATTTGAATATTATGAATGTTCAAAGGGGTAAGTATAAATAATACTCGTAATAATAAAAATGGCGAAAGGCAAATAGCTCCATTTTTTAACAATATATTCCTTTATTATCTCTTACTTAAAGTTATTACGCGATGTTACTATTAAAAGTAGGCATGCTAAATCAGATGACTCTACATAGGAATATATACAGTGCGGTCATAAATGATGGCACATTTGGTAATCTGCGAATCAATCTATACTAATATAATAAAGAGGTAATGTGTGTTTGTTTGTTTGTAGGAGGTAATCTCCGTAACTACTCATCTGATCTTCCTGAAATTTTCACAGAGTCTTACTGCGGATATCGGAAGTGCTATAGGCTATAATTTTTTAAACTATTTTTAGTGGGCGTGGCACCTCCCACACAAAGTAAATTTTTAATATCATATATTGGGTACTATGATAGGGAGAGCTTTGTACATTTGTGTGAGGTCACCTACTGTTAATATTAGTAGCTACGTCGGAAATGGGCGGGATCGGCTAAGTGGGCGTGCTGCCTCCCATACAAGTAATAATTCTATATTATATATCTCGAGTAATGTGATAGAGACAGCTTTCCAAATTTTTTTGATGTCACCTATTATTAATGTGAGTAGTCGGATGCAAAATGCGCATTATCGGACCAATAGGCGTGGCACCTGCCATACAAAGTAAATATAAAATGCCATATATCTGGAGTACTGTTATAGTGAGAGTCTTGGGACTTTGTGTGAGCCCATAAGTTATTCACGTGATTATTTGGACAAAACATGGGCGTGCTCGGAGCAGTGGACGTGGCACCGCCCGTACAAAGTAAATATATGTTATCATATAACTGGTGTACTAAAAAACGAAAGCTTTGATACTTTGCACGACACCATCAGATGTTAGTATGAGCAGTCGGACAAAAAATTGGCGGGTTCACACCAATGGGGGTGGCACTCCCCATGCAAAGTAACTATTTAATGTCATATATCTGGGGTACTGTAAAAAAGAGAGCTTTGTGGCTTTGCGTGAGCTCATATATTCTTTGTATGATTAGTCGAACAAAAAATGGGCGTGATCGAAGCAGTGGGCGTAGCATCGCCCATGCAAAGTAGATATCTAATATCATATAACTCGTGTACTATAAAGGGAAAGACTCGATATTTTGCGCGAGTCCCATCAGATATAAATGTGGGTAATCCAATAGAAATTGGGCGGGATGGGATAAGTGGGCGTGGCACCTCCTATTTAAAAAATATGAAGTACTACGAAAGCGACAGTACATTAGTAATCAATGTGAGTTGTCGTGGAAAATATATCGCCAAACTCAAAAATCGCCAAACCCAAAAATCGCGAAAAATAAAAATCGCCCAATAAACAAAAATCTTCCAAATCAAAAATGGGCAAAATCAAAAATTTATAAAAAGAAAAATTGCCAAATGATATTTTAAGTTCAAGGCCAATAGTTAAGTGTTGCCAGATCTAAATTGGAAAATCCATGTTCTTCTCATGGGCAGCTACATGTACCTCCAGGGTAGGAACGCCGAAAAATCTGATAATTGTTATACCGTATGAAAAAACAAAAAACATTGTATATCAGCAAGTATCGAAAAAAAAAATTTATACTAATAATCTATACTAGCATAATAAAGAGGTAATGTGTGTTTGTATGCTTGTGGAAGGTAATTTCCGTAACTACTCATCTGATCTTCCTGAAATTTTCACAGAGTCTTACTGCGGATTTGGAAAGCGCTACAGGCTGTATTTTTTTTAAATATTTTTAGCGGGCGCGGCACCTCCCATACAAAGTAAATTTTTAATATCATATATATTAAGTACTATGATGGAGAGAGCTTTGCAAATTTGTCTCAGTTCATCATATTTTATTAACGTGAGTAGTTAGACAAAAAAATGGTCGGGATTGGACAAATGCGCATGGCACCCTCATACAAACTTAATATTAAATGTGATATATCTGAATTACTGTAATAGTGAGGGCCTTGGGACTTTGCGTGAGCCCTTTCATTACGATTCGGGAGGGACGGGGTAGCGAAGCACACCGGGTTACATCTAGTGTTATATAAAATTGTAACTATGCTTGCTATATTTATTATTTCTTTTATGTATGTATTAGTAGGAACTTTAAATGCAATTTACCCACAATAAAGGAAAAAATTTAAAAATCTGTAATCTGCAAAACGGATACAAAGAAATACCTTTCAAATCATGTACGTTTGGTCAAAATCAGGATAAAACGGTACAACAAAACATTGGTTACAAAATATCGCCTAGCCTATTAATATCATAGATACTAATAATCTATATCTACCCCTTAGGAAGCCTGGGGTCAAGTGTCCCCAAGTCGCCACTTTTGTCTACTATTTTGTTAACACTATTTACTTTACTTTACCTGTCAAAAAAATTTTCCATAGTGAAGTTGGGAGTTCTGTGTCTTCTTGATTTCTATAGTTTTGTTTGAAACACGTGGTTGGACGAAAAACTAAAGTTTTCAAACAGGATATAGAAAAATTGGATATAAAAGGTAAATAAAAATTTATTTTATAATAAATCAAAAAAAAAAAAAAAAAAAAATAAGTAAACGAAGTTATAAAAGAAAAGTGAAAGAACAATCAAATTTGTACAAGAATATCTGGTTCCAATGTCTACATATGGTCCCATGAGAACTACCTAGTCACAACCTAATCAATAGTACCAATGTTACTAGTGATTTGCAGTGACACGTACATGTTAACTGTCTATAGAAAATTACATTGTCTGGGGTATAGTTGGTCAGTAGTACTGGTGACAAAGTCAATAGTGAACCAGTACTGTTTCACTATTGATATTTCCTGCAGTGTGTTTGTTTGTTTGTTTGTAGGAGGCAATATCCGTAACTACTCATATGAACTTCCAAAAATTTTCACTGAATCTTACTGCGGGTAGTACTATAGGCTACAATTTGTTTGAAATATTTTTAGTGGGCGTGGCACTTCCCCCATACAAATAAAATTTATAGTATCATATGATAGAGAGAGCTTTGCGAATTTGTGTGATGTCACCTACTATTAAAGTAATTAGTCAATATCATATATCTCGATTACTATGACAGACACAGCTTTGCAAATTTCTCTGAGCTCATCTATTATTAATGTGAGTAGTCGGGCAGAAAATGGGAGTGATCGGGGCAGTTGCCGCCGATATAAAGTAAATATATAATATCATATAACTGGTGTGCTATAAAAGGGAAAGCCTTGACACTTTGCACCAGCCCATTAGATAGTAATGTGAGTAGTCTGATAAAAATTGGGCGGAATGGTATTAGTGGGCGTGGCACCCCTATACAAAAAAATATGAAGTACTACGAATGCGACAGTCTTAAAGCCTTTGGCAAGTACATTAATTATCAATGTGATTAGTGTAGGGTCAGACTCGTCAAATTTAACAATAGCCAAAATCAAAAATCGCCATAATCAAAAATCGCCAAAATCGAAAATCGGGGAAAAAATAGCCAAAACAAAAATTTTCAAAATTAAAAATGAGAAAAACCAAAAATCGCTAAAATCGAAAATCGCCAAATCAAAAATCGCTAAAATGAAAAATTGACAATGATTTTCTAAATTCATTATTAAGTGTTGCAGGTTTAATTTGGAAAATCCATGTTCTTCTCATTGGCAGCTATATGTACCTTGCTTCAGAGTAGGAACACCGAAAAATTTGATAACTGGTGCACCGAATGAAAAAAACAAAAAATATTGTATATCAGCAAGCATTAGAATAAAAAAAAACATATAAAGTAAAAATAAAATAAAATGTTTTAATTGCATAATAATAACTTCGCAGGAAAAATTGCATATAAAAACACAAATGTTAATAAGTCTCGGCAAATCGTTGCGAAGCACGACAGGGCATACTAGATAATAGTACAGTGAAAGTATATACATATATTTGGAAAGACCACATTCGTTTCTTATTAATACCGTTTAATAATTCGCAATGGGTTCAAAAATGACTAAGTTAGAAGTTTTAAGTGCGCCAGTCCCAAAAAATACTCTTTTCCCCATATCTCGAAAATTTGAGGGTGTATTTCAACTTTTTAAACCGGTTATATAATACACTCAGCTATAACAACAATCTACACTAGGTCATTTGACAAGTTATTTTTCGGTGTAGCACCGTGTTATTTACCTCCTCTCGCAGCTGTATTTATTGTTGCTAGACATCTAATTATTGTGATTAGTTGTTAAAAAGTGTATGGGTTGATATTGTTGCTGATCTTAATTAAAACAGTTTGTAGTAAATTTGTGTAGTTATTCTTGATCTTAGCCAGATATCAAAAAAAAAAAAAAAAAATTGTACTGATGATATTAGTGACATTCGCTATATGTAATCCAAAATTAATCCAAAATTTACCAAAAATGGTTTAATTTATCAGAATAGTTTTCAAAATATTAGATACGGGTTAGCTATTTTTGTAACATGTTCAAAATTATTTACCAATAAAACATCTGCATTTAATATATCCAAAAATAATTAGTAAATTTTCTCAAATAATTTCAATGCTGGTTTTTGAAATTATTAAAAAAAATTTTTTTTTTGATTTTCCAGCATTTAAAAATATTATTTTCTGGTAAGTTCTGTTCACATTATGTTACACACCTTAGTTTTAAATAAATATCTATTGAACTAAAAGAGATAATTAGTGTAGTATAAGCTACTAGAAATAACGCTCTTTAATTTGAAGTAGAAATCACAGCTCTAGTATTTATTCGAATAACCCGTAATGAGTTAAGTATAATTCCATTAAAATTGTAATATAAATAATTTTTATTGATACCATCTCAAAGCAAAGGGTATGAAAATCTTCTTCTTCTTTAAATATATTTACGCTGATCCCTGACTCACTGACTGACTGACTGATTCTGTAACGCTGAAATAATACACACACAGCACTCCCTACAAAGCTATGCGAAATACACAAACAAAATTTAACCTTTCTCGTTTTATACAAACCCACACACAATTTTCTCTCTTCTATGTTACCGACCAGTGCTGTTAATAAAATCTTCTGAAAATCGACAATTTTGGAAACTAAGTCGCCAAAATCGTCATTTTTAAAACAAGAAATTGTCAAGAAAATAAAAATAAAACTCGACAAAATATTACAAAAGGAAACAATAAAATTTATTTATATCATTCATATTACGAATATTATTACAGCATTGGCCATTTCTATATATAAAAATGTATTAGTGGTGAAATTTCAACACAACAATCAACTAAATAATTTTATTGACATGTATCTATAGCTGAAACATATAATATAGGTTTAAAGTATCGCCGTAATTAAAACTTAAGTCTTAAATGGAGATGCCATTCAAGGTATTCCTGTTTTGAAACGACTTGACCCAGAATTAAATCTATACATATTTTGTAATTTACATATACACTGAACTAAAACTATCAATTTTCTATAAACAACCCATTAATTGTTAACCCTTGAAATCGTAATTTTTATACTACTGAAAATTTTAAATCTTCAATCATCTGTTTAACAAATTTAACATATCATTTTAACAAATTGAAAAATCGTCGAAATTACAATAAGTTGTCAAAATTGGCAACACTGCTAACGACAATAGCACTACATATGCAGATTTCGTGTTACATATGGAAAAAGTAGAGCGCAAAAAATGCATCAAAAAAACTAATATCTATCCAAATTCTTCTTTAAATTCCCATTGTTGGTCAATGAAAAAATTCTGCAAGAAAAGTAACGAATGAAATTTTAAACATTTTTATTTTTCTCATTTAACGTCGTCCGATATGCATACATACTTCTTTTATCAAACTAAACTTATCCGTTTGTCTGTTTTGTTTTTCACCTCAAAATTGTTTTGTATTGTAAAGGGCCATTATTACAACTTGCCTTTAAAGTAAATGTTAGTTAAAGGTAACTTTAGCTAAAGTGAACAATAACTTATTTTCGTTATTACAACTTCCCATTAAAATAAAATTAATATTTTTGATATTGTGGCAGCACCAAAGGAAACACCGATTACTTTTGACCCAAAAAATTGATTTATCAAAATACATAGTGGCAACGTTCCTTTAGTTGTTCGCAAATAAACAATAAAAACAACCAAAAACCTCTATTATACGTTGCATAATTGTTGTAAATGTGTAATAAAACTTTTTAAAAATAACAAGCACATATTTAAGTATCTATAAATAAAATTATTTCCAAAACTAAATTGATGTGAATTTCGTCTTCATAGGTCACAAAATGTGGCAATATTAAATACTTAAATCTTCCCTTTAGCTTATCGTTCACTTTTAGCTTAAAGTATAGTTAGTTGTAATAATGAAAAACTAATAATCTGCCTGATAACATCCTAACTTTTGCTATTGGCAAGTTGTAATAATGGCCCTAAGAGTGCTTTCGCTCAGGTTCTCTGATGGCCAGCACTTACCAAAGAGTATGCTTTTTTGATAAATATTTGAGAAAAACGAGATCTTTAATGTAGATTTTGTTGTTGTCCAACGTACGATTTCATTTATAGCTCTGTATTGAAAAGCCCATGAAAAAATAGTGCAATATTAAGTTTAAAATTTAAATTATTGTAGCTTTGCATAATTAAATTACATTGTTATTTTAGAAGAGAGGGAAAATAATTTTTTTTTTCACACATAATATTAATTTTTGCATAATTTGCTTTTGAAAAAATTTAGACAAACATAAATTACGTAAATAGGTATATTTAAGATTTTAATTTGAATAATTTATTGAAATTATCATGGAAGAATTAAAGGCGATTTTTTTTTTAAATAAAACTAATACGCGCTTATTTTTTATTTTTTCTTTTTTGGATTTACATATAGATAACTTTGCAAAAAATGTAGTTCTCTTTTTTCAGTTTACATGTATGATGAAATATGAAATATTTTTTCTTTTTTGTGTAGGTGCATTGGAGTTTGCATTTCCTTAAGGGGTGGTAGGTTTTAAAACCTTTTTTTTTTATATCTCTTCCTGAATGCACAACATGTCGAGCGTGTTGTGTCAAAATTTTAAGTAAATCAGAGCAAAACTTAAGAAGACACAGCGGTTCCAGCGACCGGCCTTATACGGTATATAGTATCTTATATATATTTACGCTGATCCCTGACTCACTGACTGACTGACTGGTTCTGTAACGCTGAAATAATACACACACAGCACTCCCTACAAAGCTATGGGAAATACACAAACAAAATTTAATCTTTCTCATTTTATACAAACCCACACACAATTTTCTCTCTTCTATGTTACCGACCAGTACTGCTAATAAAAGCTTCTGAAAATCGACAATTTTGGAAACTAAATCGCCAAAATCGTCATTTTTAAAACAAGATATTGTTAAGAAAAATAAAAATAAAACTCCACAAAATATTACAAAAGGAAATAATAAAATTTATTTATATAATTCATATTATTCATATTATGGTTATTTCTATATATAAAAATGTATTAGTGGTGAAATTTCAACGGAAAAAATTCAACACAGAAATCAACTAAATAATTTTATTGATATGTATCTATAGCTGAAACATATAATATAGGTTTAAAGTATCGCCGTAATTAAAACTTAAATCGTAAATAGAGATGCTATTCAAGGTATTTCCGTTTTGAAACGACTTGACCCAGAATTAAATGTATACATATTTTGTAATTTCCATTTACACTGAACAAAAACTATCAATTTTCGATAAACAACCCATTAATTGTTAACCAATTAATTGTTATACTACTGAAAATTTTAAATCTTCAATCATTTTAACAAATTTAACAAATCAATTTAACAAATTGAAAAATCGCCGAAATTACAATAAGTTGTCAAAATTGGCAACACTGCTAACGACAATAGCGCTACATATGCAGATTCCGTGTTACATATGGAATAAGTTGAGCCCAAAAAATGCATCAAAAAAAACTAATATCTATTCAAATTCTTCTTTAAATTCCCATTGTTGGTCAATGAAAAAATTCTGCAAAAAAAGGAATGAATGAAATTTTAAACATTTTTATTTTTCTCATTTAACGTCGTCCGATATGCGTACATACATTTTTTTTATCAAACTAAACTTTACCGTTTGTGTGTTTTGTTTTTCATCTCAAAATTGTTTTGAATTGTTAGGAGTGCTTTTGCTCAGGTTCTCTGATGGCCAGCACTTACCAAAGAGTATGCTTTTTTTGATAAATATTTGAAAAAAAAGAGATCTTCAATGTGGATTTTGTTGTTGTCCAACGTATGATTTCGTTATAGCTCTGTATTGAAAATGAAAAGCCCTTGAAAAAATAGTGCAATATTGAGTTTAAAATTTAAATTATTGTAACTTTGCATAATTAAATTACATTGTAATTTTAGGTGGGAAAATAATTTTTTTTTCACTCATAATATTAATTTTTGCATAATTTGCTTTTAAAAAAATTTAGACAAACATAAATTACGTAAATAGGTATATTTAAGATTTTAATTTGAATAATTTATTGAAATTATCATAGAAGAATTAAAGGCGATTTTTTTTAAAGTAAAATTAATACGCGCTTATTTTTTATTTTTGCTTTTTTGGATTTATAGATAACTTTGCAAAAAATGTAGTTCTCTTTTCTCAGTTTACATGTATGATGAAATATGAAATATTTTTTTCTTTTTTGTGTAGGTGTATTGGTGTTTGCATTTCCTTAAGGGGTGGTAGGTTTTAA
The DNA here is from genome assembly GCA_963682025.1 of Cordilura impudica. Taxonomy (NCBI): domain Eukaryota; kingdom Metazoa; phylum Arthropoda; class Insecta; order Diptera; family Scathophagidae; genus Cordilura; species Cordilura impudica. The sequence continues at coordinate 129,003,389 of OY821518.1, read as the reverse complement.
AACCTTTTTTTGCATTTCTCTTCCTGAATGCACTACATGTCGAGAGTGTTGTGTCAAAATGTTAAGTAAATCAGAGCAAAACTTAAGAAGATACAGCGTTTCCAGCGACCGGCCTCATACGGTATATTACGTATATAAATCCGTTTTTAACAAAACTTTAAACCGATTTTCTCGCAAATAAATGTTCGAAGTCCGTGAACATAATAACTCAAAATCTTCTTGACCGATTCTTTTGAAATTTTAGACACTATATCTACACATAAATCATTAGGTAACCACGACGGTTTTTTTAATTCCATTTTCTTCCCCATTTTTTAACAACAAATTCCCGAAATTGTATAGCGAAAATCGTTTTTCACATCAAAATTCTGCAAAGAAAAAAAAAAAAATTGAAAAACTCCGTCACTACTTCAGGAAACATGTCACCTTTTGAACGCATTTCGATTTTGTTATTTCACATGGTCCGGTAACGAGTTATGATGGTCACCGCAAAACAACAACGCCTCCGGATACTGGCTGTTGCGGACTTATTAAAATTTTTTGTTGAAAATTTTTTCAAAGATTCTTCAAATGTTATGCTATAAGGGTATTCATGTCTTCAAAAAAGAATTATGGAAATACGACTTTTTTTACTTTTAAAACCTTACCCTCCCCTTAAGAAACTTTTAGGAACCTTGCTCTAAAACTTTTGTTTTTCTATGCTATTCTATTTTTTCTACAATAGACTAAGTTCGTTATAACCGTAGTATTTTTTTGTTTTGTCCGAAAGGTTTAAAAACTTTTTTTAGTTGAATTAGTTTATTTATTTTGATGCATTTTAAAAAGTTATAAAACATAAATTAAAATATTAAAAAGATACATATTAATAGTTTGTCTTAATAAGACTAAAATTTCCGAGTTTCTATCAAAATAAAATATTTTTTTAAAAATCATATAATATTAAAAACTCCTTATGTATAGAAAATCATTTGAAAATCGAAGTTTTTGGTTTGTATTTTTTACAACTGTTTTTCGGTTTTTTTTTTTTTAAGAAATTTTAAAAACATTAAAATTAATTTTTTTTAAATATATAAAATATAAGAAAATTTTGACATGGAAAAAAAATTTGTTTGTTAAAATCAAAATAAACGGGCGCCTAGGCGCCACACAATCCTCTAGTATAATTATGTTTTTAAAAAACTTTAAACCGATTTTCTCGCAAATAACTGTTCGAAATCCGTGAACATCATAACTCAAAATCTCCTTGACCGATTCTTTTGAAATTTTAGACACTATATCTACACATAAAAGCTCAGGTAACCACGAAGGTTTTTTTTTAATTCCATTTTCTTCCCCATTTTTTAACAACAAATTCCCGAAATTGTATAGCAAAAATCGTTTTTCACTTCAAAATGCTGCAAAAAAAAAAAAATTGAAAAACTCTTCGTCACTGCTTCACACATGGTCCGGTAACGAGTTATTATGTTCACCGCAAAACAACAACGCCTCCGGATATTGGCTGTCACGGACTTATTTATTAAAATTTTTAGTTGAAAATTTTTAGATTCTTCAAATGTTATTCTATAACGTGTATTCATGTCTTCAAAAAAGAATTATGCAAAATACGATTTTTATTAACTTTTAAAACCTTGCCCCCCCCTCCCCCTTAAGAAACTTTTAGGAACCTTGCTCTAAAACGTTTTTTTTTCTATGCTGTTCTATTTTTTCTACAATAAAATGGAGTTCGGTTATAACGAACTCGGCGGTACCGGCCAAATTAGTTCGTTATAGACTAAGTTCGTTATAACCGTAGTATTTTTTTGTTTTGTCCGAAAGGATTAAAAACTTTTTTTAGTTGAATAAGTTTATTTTTATGCATTTTAAAAATTTATAAAACAAAAATTAAATTATTAAAACTGTTTTTGTTTTTTTTTTTTAAAGAAATTTTAGAAATATTTAAAATTACGTTTTTAAAATATATAAAATATAGGAAAACTCTGAAATGGAAATAATAATTTGTTTGTTAAAGTCAAAATAAACAGGCGCCTAGGCGCCACACAATCCACTAGTATGACTATAGTTTGTTAGATATATTTTTGAATATTTTTATAGCCAGTATTTTTCCAATAAGAAAGGAAAAGTCTAATTAAGAAATTTTGAAAAATATTTATTTTTTACTATAATTTATTTTAGAATTCATGTTTTTATATGCTTTATTAATAAACTAGCTCTTATATTAACTATAAAGAACTGTCATACTTCAGAGCTTTTCTGTGATTTACAAACATCCTCTAAAATGATGTCTGTTTGTTTTCATGTCTGTCACGACTGCCTCAAGTATTAATAACACTAATAATTTCCCACTTTTTCTGATGCTAAATATGTTGCTCAGGTGTCCGTCTGCATAATTCTGTATATTTCTATGAACAATGAAAAACTTTTACTGTACAATATTGGATTAGAAAGATCACTGAATGTCATGTCTGTCACTATGGAATTATCTTTAATAATTATCTATATTAACAATTATGCTCATTGCTTTTAATAATTTATTTCAATTAAAATATCACGAAAATACTCGAAACGTTTTTTGCGTATCTTACAAATTTTAAATATCATTGTAAAAAATATAGCGATTATGATTTGAAATCTAGCCTTTTTTGTCTCTTTACGCTGAAAACCTTGGTTATAATATTATGTTTAGTATACGGGTGGAGGGTATCAAATATATCAATTTAACACGCTTACTTATTACTATTTCTTTTTGTTATCCTTTATTTGTTTTTTATATTAAATTTTTTTTCAAAAAAATGTATTATTTGGTTAATCGAATAATTAAAAACTAGCATATTCCAGCACTCGAAATTCGAGTGCAATTTCTAGGCAGCTTTATTTTTCAACTTAGGCAATTCACAAATCAGCACTTTTATGGTTTATTACTATTGGGAATGAAGATAACGAACTCATTAACAAACACATTAATAAATTTAATAAAACACACATAGCATATGTATAATTTTATGTTTGTGTTAGTAGCAACTTTAAATGCAATTTACTCAAAATAAAGAAAAAAAATGTAAAATCTGAAAATCTGCAAAATAGCTAAAAAGAAATAGCTTTCAAAACATATACGCTTGGTCAAAATCGGGATAAAACGGTAGAACAAAACATCGGTCACAAGAAGTCGCCTAGCCTATTAATTTTATAGATAAATCAATTATTAAGCTTTTTAACCTAAATCCCAATTAATTATTTGCTCGATTAACCGATTAAAGTAGCAGCCTAATTTCATAAATATCCTAATAGGAACATGCTTCCAGCCTAAGAAATTCAACAGTAAAATAGAGGAAAATAGAGGAGGATCGTCCTTGGAGAAAGTCATTGAAGGCATTTACATACCTTTTCATACACGCAAAATGAAATTGGCGAACTGTGCAGCTATTTCGCATATTTTAGTGTGAGAAAATACTAAAGTGAGCGAGATCCTGAAAATTCTATGGGAAAATCTAAAAAAGACGAAAAGAAGGGAGGTTTCGAATCTTAACAAATAAAAAAGACCAGCGTAGGTTTTGGAGTCCTGTTCCTGGCACTCTGAACTGAGAGCTCACCTAAATTGTATAGGGCGGGCAGATACAGAAGTCTGTGCTGAGCTGATGAGACCCTCATAATAAAAGTAGTTGAGTTTATAAAATTTGAGGCGAAAATAATTACTGAGATGAAAATCATTTTTGAGGAGAGAGAAATTTTTTGAAATATACAAAAGATGAATATAACATCTTGACAAGTCATCTGAGATGAATAAATTTGGTTACTCCATGGCGTCAGTACTTTCACAATTTTCCCCCAGACGATAATTCACTCAATTTCTTTAACATTTTGTAAAAAAAAAACCATTAACCCTCTTATAGTTGGCAAACTGACAGACGTCGCGAGATAAATTTCGTTTGTCCTTTAATTGGTCTTCAAATATTCACATTGATGAATAAAAATGGGACTGAAAGACTAATATACCTCCTCCAGCACTGTGATGAGGATATATAATGGTTATACATCACACTTTGATCACAAACAAAAAAAAAAAACAAAAAACGTAGTGTTGTGTAGGATTATAAACATATAAAACATTATTCACTAGTTTCCTTTAGAATTTATTTAACTTTAATAACATATCATCTTTAAGATTCTTTACAAAAAAAATGGAAACTCTTCTACAACCCACTTACCTTTGTGTATTGACACATTGTCATCTTTAGTTGGCGAAATTGTCTTTACAACTTCATTATTTGCAATAACGCAACCATTCAGAGATGACGATGACTTCCTGGAAGACATAAAAAAGTGTTCATCATTTAGACGACTTAAGACACCATGCTTTTGTTTGATATGGTGGTGTTGTAGTTTTTGTAGTTGTTGTTGTCGCATTTGCTTTTCCTTCCTCTGAGAGACAGACGAATTAGTGGTAGTATTTGGGATGTTAACTTCATCCATACTATCGAGATGCCCTCTACTGTTGTAGACAACACCATACCAATTATTACAATTATTAACAATGGCACTGGCAGTCGAGTCGTTCACATCTCCAACTACAACTTTACTGTTGTCAAGGTTTTCCTGTCCCCCAGGTTTCGAGTAGAAAGCAGTTGAATGTCTTGGCTTGTTTTTGCAGGATGATGATGATATTGATGAAAAAGAAACACGTGAATTATAATCAGTATTATAGCACCCTCTGACTCCCTCATTTATAGTTTCTATGGGGCATTTAACATAACTATTTGTGGTGGTATTGCTGCTACTGCTGCTGCTGCCAAGGATATGTTGTCTTAATTGATGCTCTCGTATGAGACGATCTCTCTCATGAAAATTACGCACAAATAATAATTGTTCTCCAAAGGATGGCGAAGAAACAAGTGGGGGAGAAGGTTGTATTAGTGGTTGACTCAAATGATGGGGTAACAGCAGTTTTTGCTGTTGTTGCTGTTCTGTATGATAATGATGTTGAGGATGTTCTTGAGAAGTTGGTATTTGTTTTGGTTTCGTATTAAATTTTTGTTGTGTCGTTATTGTTAAGGAAGGTGGTGGTGTACAGATGATTTCTTCGTTTGCTTTCGCATTCGTGTCTGGCTTCTTTTGTTGTTGTTCCTGGGTTAATGACTTTTGTACGCCAGACATGCATTTTGTATTCCACACAATGTTATAGAGTAAATTTTCTCTTTGTTTAAGACCATTGCCAAAATTAAAGCCATCTTCTTCATTATTTCCTTCATCATTATCCTTCGCAGTTTGCTCGTAAATGTTGGAACTAGTGTCGATAGTTTTTTGTAGCAACAATGGCTGTCCATTTGTAGAATTTATGTTGTTAATTACTTCACCATCTAAGGTTGTCATAGTTAGTGCGGCTGCAGGCGAAACTTGAGCTTTTCTAATAGATGTTGCTAATAAATCTGGTAACATAAATGTTGCCGCACCGGCTGTTGTTGTTGTGGGTGTTGGTGTTTGTGCCGGCCTCGTTATTTCTGGCATCATCGATAAAGTAGGCAATAAAAATGCCGGTAAAATATTCAATGGTAACTGAGGTGGTGTTATTTCTGATTTCACATCACGTTTTGTTAATTTTTCATTCGTTAAACTGGTGGCATCACTATTTGATTGTTGTAAGGACGAGGGTATGCAAATTGGTGTGAAATGGCTAGCTAATAGTTGGGACCAAGTTAACTTGGTTTTATTGTCGGAATTTAATAAAGTTTCTGGCGAACTGAGAGCATCAAATTTTAACAAATCTTGTTCTATAGAATTTAAAAAGGATTCATGCTTGCAAACTTTTTCAGCATTTGTAGCAGTATTAAACATATTTTCGGAGTTGAGAGTTTTAATGCTTACAAGTTTATCATCACTTGCATTGCCTGGATATTCGGAAGATACACGATTCAACTTTTTATCATCCTCATTAGAAGTTTTTTCAGTTTCTTTAAGATATTCTCTTCTATTTATCATGAAAGTGGAGTCAGTTGGTTGTGCTCTAGCAGTTAATGGATTATAAACAGTGTTATAATTATTTTGTTTACTAAAGTGCGCAAAATTTTTGAAATTTAAACAATTGCTGTTATTAGTTTCATTGAAACTAATTAAATCTGCAACCTCCGGCTCACCACTTTTAATAGTTTTGGAAAGTTTTTCTTCTTTTATTTGAAAACTGTGCTGGCCATCTTGTTCTGTTCGTTCAAAAGGAATGTCTTTGTATTTATCGCAATTGCTCTCATAAATTTGACCATTTTTCGTCATAAATTTATATAAAGGATATATGTTGCAGTTGTCATCTATTCCACAACTTGTGGCCAAAATATCATTACAAATTGAATAGTTATCGTTTTCTATTACTTCTTCTTTGATATTCTCGAAATTATTCGCAGTTTTCCTATTTTCGTTCATATTGTGATTCTGAGTGGGTTGCAAATACCAATTCGTTGAAGATCTTTTTGATTGACAATTCATTTGAAAAAGAGTATCTGAAAAGGATGAAATACAAAGAAGGATTAGATAAATAATAATATTCTATTTGATTATTGAGTTAAGATGTTAGCTTAATTGGACCACGTATTATAGATTGTAGAATTGGCTCTTATAGCCAATTGAACTAACAAACATGTGGGGTTTATCTAGAATTTTAGACAAGGCGCAATTAAATAAACAAAATTATTAGAATCTTAAAGACAAGGAAGAGTGTTAAATTCGGCTGTACCGTTGTTGTTGTTTTTCTTTTTAGACCAGAATTTATTATAATTTTATATTGTTTTATTTATTTCTTTAATAAAAAGAATTAACTTCTATCTGAAAAATTGTATTAATTTCCTGTTATTAAAGTAGGGTTACGCGTAAATGAAAAATAAGTCGGCCAAACCTAACTACAATAAAAAACAGATATTCGTCTGTGATAACGACGCACAGTGGACCATTTGACGAGAAGGCGGTCAACAATATATGACATTTGACTGGATTGGAATTTTGATATGCGATTTTTTTTTTTGGTAGGTGAGACTTTAGCCTTTAAGTTTTGCTATAAAACGTAATTCTCGACCGAAAATAAAAAAAGTTACGGAGGGTTTAAAATACATTTTCATTTGTAGTTGAATTTTAGTACAAAAGTGAAGTGTTAAAAGGTAAAAAAAGGGTTTTTTTAATATAATGTCTTATTTTTTCAGTTAATTTTACAGCTAATACTATTTAACAATTTTTTAAGTTAATTTTTTCAGAAAATACCAAACTTGGGCCCCCGTAAACTTTTTAGTCCTAAAGGTTGTTTTTTTTTTTAAAGATCGCGAGTTAAAATATAATTTATTAAGCAGCGAACGCAAAAGTTACCTTATATTGGTTCAAGATAGAGAAGTTTCAATGAAAAACTCGTATGTTTTTACTTTAGTTAAATTATTTTTTATTGTCTTTTTAAATATTTCTATATCAATTTTTATCGTAAATTTATGAAATATAACAATTTTTATTGTAAATTTACAAAATATATAAATTTTTAAATCAAGAAAATTTTTTAACTATATAAAAAAAAAAGTGTAACTTATTGTTAGTGTAATGAAAAAGTACTTTAAATCAACAAATTTTAGTACAAATTTCTTCTAAATAGCCTTGATTTTCACATTCTAGAAGTTGTTTAGCTTCTTCGTCTAATTCAATAGAGGTAGTTTTCCATTTTTGACGAATGTTGGACATATATGGATCTGAAGTGCACAACAAAATAGTGATAAGGTCTTTATTAGTACAACATCTGGACATTTTCCTTGTGTTGTGCTCGCGAAAGAATCTATAGTCTTTGTTCCTTTTTTCTTGCGCTTCTTCAGATAGATCTCCTATTGGTAGCATATTGTTTTGAATTATTTGTTCCCCATGGTACAAAATTTTATGACTGTGGATGGCATATATCTCCTAGAGTATTTTTTATTATAAAGTATAGCTGTTTTATTGGCGTACTCTCCAAATTTTTTTACATTTATCTTTCTGCTGCATGCTAGAACTTGATTTTGAATCGTCTTATTAATTTATGATCTGCAGTTTCCGGATCGGAAAAAAACTCCTTGCAGTATTTCCATCATTTGTATTTCCTTCCCCTTGTTTTGGTTGGTCGGTTACGAGGCCTAGCTGTAGATATTTTTGTTGAATTTGTTTTTTTTTTTGCTTTCTTTTTTCTTCATTTTCTTTGTGTTTTCTCACTGTTTCGCCTAATGGACCAAATTCCAAATCATAACCCAATTTAAGAATATGCTCCATGAAACGTATTCTAGCATGAAGAGGGGACATTCCAAATTCGTAGGCTTCCTTAAAACTATCGTCTTCTGGTGGGGGTTGGCTTAATTGACGTGATGCCTTTTGGCATATAATGCAGCTTGACGTTGACTTTGTTCCAATTAAAGTTTGCGCAACTTCTCCGTCAATCATTGTAAGACACATTTTAAAATGTACTTCAATGTCTTGGTCATCAAATTTAAATATTACTGGTTGAAGTTCCTTAATTTGATCTTTTATTTTTTGAACTTCTTCAGTTATGACATCTTTGGTTTCCCTTTTGAATTCAAATTTTATTGGTCTGCAATACTTTGTTGAAGAAGGAATTTCATTTTTCCATATATCAATTTCTGTTGCTCTACTAGTTGACGGCTCTAAGACGCTATACCTTTTTGTTAAGCGCAATGGAACGAAAGATACCATAAATAAATTAGCATCTGATGAATTTTCGGCATTAAATTGCTGTTAATTATTTCTGACCAGAGGATCCATCACATCCCCATTTAGAAATTAAAGTAATGCTGCCATTATCAATTTTTTTAAATGATCAGTATCAAGCGTATTTAGCAATCGTTCTGCAGTATGTTCAAGGAGATCTTGCAATTTTATTTCTGCTGATGTTGAAGTGACACTAATAGCAGATTGTGAAGGTAAGCATTCTTTTTTGGTAGAAACTAAATCTCTATACTCTGGAAAAATCCCACAATTCTTTTCATTGCTTCGCTTCCGCAATTCCTTATATTGATTTTTGGTCAATTTCAAATCCAAAAATAGGGAGAACGCTTCTTCCGACGTTAATTTCTTATCTTCAATTGGTGTAGGAATGCTTTTCAAAATACTCTTTGTACGCCTTGGACTCGCTTCTACTATTTTTTCAATTATTTCAATTATATTTTTTTTTTGGGTTGGTTGAATTTGGTGCAAAAATGAATCCTTAATAATTCTTTGAGAAATTTCTTCATTGATATTCTCCAGCTTGCGCCTTCGAGATCTTTCACTACATCCGTCAAATGGTTTTGCTGGTCGACCATTTTTTCCACTTTCGTTGGCAGTTGTAGATGCACTCTCAGAAATAAGTTCCTTTATTAACCAGTTTTGGTAACGTTTGTACATCTTTGCCTTGCTATGAGAGCATTCAATGTAGCGTCTTTTCAAATTCGATGCAAAATTAGTAATTTTTCCTTTGTGCATTTCAATGTCTTCTAGGTTACAATTCTTAAAGAAGTCGTTGCTCACTATGTGTAAAATTACATCGTCTACATCATTTCGTTGAAAATAAATATCTGCCAGATCTCTGTAACAGTACTTAGCCATTGCACAAATTGTAATGAATAATAATTGTGGAAACATTATTATAAGTACTCTCTCTTGCAATTATGTAAAATAAAATTTTTTATCTTTTATTAGCACTTTTAGAAGCATAAAAAACCCACACCCTAACCCCTTTTAAAAGGTGAAGCATACCTGCTAATATCTTAAAGGGCTATGACGCAATAGTTTTTTTTTTACCATTTACCTGTTATTTAAATTGTTTCCCCTTTTTGTCAGGTATTTAAACTATATAACTCTAATTCAGACTATTAATGTTTTTGAAAGATACCTATGTAAATGTACCTGTAACAATTAAGCGCATTATATCTCAACCCTTTTTTATAAGTATATAACAACACCTGATAACTCTATCGACACGCAAAAAAATACACCGCGGTGCACCGGTACGACCAACTTTTGTATTCATAACAGTCAGACGGACGGACGGACATCGTTTAATCGACTCAGAAAGTGTTTTTGAGTCGATCCGTATAATAAAAGATGGATAAAGGTCCAATATTTTTGGCAGTTACAAACATCACTCAAACTTAATATATCCTAACCAAATAATGGACAACTTTTGTATTCATAAATTTTGCAGAAAATATCTAACCTTGGGTCAGAAAAATTGTTCTGGTGCACACGGGCGGAAACTGGCGGGTATGTAATAGGATATAGGAGTATAGGGGAGGGTTCGGACTATAGAAGAGTGCAAGATTTTTTCTGACTGCTTTTGACTGGCAGGAGTTATGCTCTATTAAGTAGATTTTCGTAAAATTTGGACTTTTTTTTAAATTTTGGAATGACTCAGTGATTTGGCATTTTTAACATTAATAGAATGGAAGCCACAAAATTATACAAAATTTATTTCACTTCAAAATCTTTTAAATAAAAAAAGTTACAGTCGTTCAGAATAAAAATTTACAAAGAAATTTTTAATTTTAGCAAAATACTGAGAAAGCCCATTTTCAAAGACCCTGTTCGCTGTGATATAGTTGAGATAGAGTCGCAATTTTTTGGCTCCCGAGGTTTACTAGTATTTACTTTCAAATGAATAATATAACTTTAAAATCGGTAACAAAAAAAAAAGATTTTTGGCCGCCATCTCAAAATATGGTCCACTGTGCGACGGCGATAATTGGTTTTTTGATTGATTTAAGTGAAGATCGGGAAGCACCTATACATGGGGCTATGACTAAGAAATCTCGTACAGGGTTTATTGCTGGATTACTGATTAATGGGTGTAATACACGCAAACTACACAATTTTAGCAAGAACTATATGATAATTTGGGTCTTTTGGCAATTAAAGTGGATCTCATAAGGTTCATTTTTATGGGGACGGGGCTGAACATGCACCGAGTTTCACCAATTTCAATAGCGCTCATGCGACAGCCGATCAGAACATATTTGTTTATCAGATATCGTTAAAATATATATATATATATATTTGCGCCCTGTAGTTTTATGACTAGGTTTACATGAACACACTGACGGACGGACATCGCTAAATAGACTAAGAAAGTGAGTCGATATGTATGATAAAATATTTTTGGTAGGGTATAAAAATTTCAAATAAAAACGACAACAAGCGCTAAATAGAAAAAATCATATTCTTTCATGACTTTTTTTATTTGTAGCTGATGTTTTGAATATATGTGTTAAATGGGTTCAGATTTGTTTTCTAATTATTACAACCGGATTGACAAGCTAATATATACCCTCTGCACACTAGTGTGGAGGGTGTAGAATGTGAGAGCGGCAACGATAAACCAACTAATACACTTACTCGAAAAAGTATCCGTACACCTTAAATTAAATCTGTCATACTACGAAAAAAAAAATACGAAGAAATTAACAAAACTGAGTTATTTTTTTTAAATAAATTATTTATTAGTTTTTTTTTAACTCTAAGGATCACTAGAAAAATTATGCGTACTTTTGAAAGATTAATACAAAAAGCCAAAGGCAGGATATCCTTTGAAATTTTGGTCCTCTGTTACTCGATTTGGTATCGACTTAAATAATTTAGTGTAACTCCTTTACTTATTTTACCCCACTCTTCCAAAATAAAGCCTTGTAACATTTACTTTGATGTCAGTAAATCTCCAGTAAATTCAGTAAACCACGCATTTAAACCTACAGCATTTAGATCAGGCGATTGAGTGGTGATTTCAATTGATTTATAGTATTGTAGAGCAACCACAGTTTAAAATTGTGTGCATTGAGAGTATTTTGAATAACAACAAATCCATTTAAGATCTTCAATATCAGTTATTTCTTGTTTTTCCGCAAAAAATCAGAAGTAGCCTCCGTATTCATGAAAAATTTCATAATATAAATGGAATAGTTTGTGGGGAAAAAAATTCAAGCTCTGTCTGAACAGAGTTAATATTGAAATTTAGTCCATAAATTTTTTTTTGTCAGTACACAAATAACTTTCCAACTAAACTACACAGTAAAAAGAAGTAACATCTAAACCACTGAAGAATACGTCATTCGTTGGTCCGGATGTTTTGGAAATATGGATTATTACCAACGAACTTAACATGGGATTGTCACAGGTTGGACGTTTTCTTTTGTAGTCCCTTTAAAGTTTATTTTATGTAGTGCTTAGCTATTCGTGATAAAATACTATTTCTGAACTATTTCGAGTACTTTGTAGTACGTTTTTCAAATCAGTTTTTAGTATATTCTTTTTATTTTCCGAATTTTAACAATTTTAAACTAATCCGAATTTGTTTTTTCATTTCCCGATATAAGCTTTTAATTCCAATTATTTTTTTTGGAACCTCCCAATTCAATTTGATATTATTTAGATTTGAAAGTGAACTTTTTTCATAACAGCTTTATAGTAACACCGTTGGAAGTTTTTTAAAATCACATCCAAAGAAGCTCTTCATTTAGAAGCAATGTAAATGTAATTCTTTTAAATTGACTTTACTTAAGTTTACCCAAACTTAGTTAAAGAGATTTTAAATCAGAGTTTCCAAATCTTAGTGACAGCCACGCTAAATTTAGCAATTATGCGTAATGTTAAGGTTCGTTGAATTACTGTTTTTTTCGAACCAGAAACATTTAAATATATGTTCAGAGTAAATACTTCTTGAATGAAAGTAATGTAGAAAAAATAGCCTGATAGAGTTATATTTTTTGATGTGTAAACATCTATGTGTTCAGGGGGGTAAAATCCAATTTCACAATACAATCACAAAACAAGTAAGAAAATTATAGTCGGTCTAGACTGACTATACGATACCCTATACCATGCGTTTGGAGACCCTCTCTCAGAGGCCCAACTAACTGGACATAGAAAATAAGCATAAACCAATTTTGAGTGGGATTTTTATCAACTTTTTTGGCTGCAGATATGAAAAAGTTTATATCGGATGCTATATCTATATGGGGACTAGGGCCAAAAATGAACCGAACCTGACTATGCTTGGAAAAGTCTCTTGTATTTTGCAAAAATATATACAAACAAAATTTGAGAAGAATCAGTGCAATATTGTTGAGTTTTGATAGATTTAAGTGAAGATCGGGAAGCAGCTCTATACGGGGCCTATGACTAAGAGTTGTTCCATAGGGATCATTTTTAGACTACTCATTAATGGATGTAATAAACGCATACAAATCCAATTTGAGTAAGATCTATATGACAATTTGGATCTTGTGGCAATTTATGTCCATTTCATAGGGGTCATCTGTATGGGGGCTAGGTCTGAACATAGACCGATTCTCACCAATTTCAAAAGCATTCATCCTATGGCCGATAAAAGCTTATATACCAAATGTCATCAAAATATATTCACATTTGCGACATGCAGTTTGATTACATGGTTTACAGATAGACGGACGGACGGACGGACATCGTTAAATAAAATCAGTTAGTGATTCTGATTCGATCGGTATAATTAAAGATGGGTGTAGGTCAAATATTTTTGGTAGTTACAAACAGCACCACAAGTCATTATACCCAAACCACATTGTGGTTCGATTTAACGATGTCCGTCCGTCCGTCTGTGTGTCCATGTAAAGATTGTAATCAAACTGCAGCTGGCAAATATGAATATGTTTTGATGAAATTTGGTATTTGATCTTTGGTCGGCCACGGAATGAACGCTATTGAAATTGGTGAAAATCGGTTCATGTTCAGACCTAGCCCCCATACAAATGACCCTTATGAAATCAACATATATTGCCATAAGATCCAAATTATCATACAAATCTTAGTCAAATTGGGTTTGTATGTATATTAGGGTGGCACTAAAAATTCAACTTTCGATTTTCAATAGTTTTCGCACGGAATATCGATCCAGTTGATATAAAACGGCTATTGTCAAAATTTGAGCAAAATCGGACAACTTTAAGCCGTGCCCCAAAGAGGTGAAAGGTCAAAATATGGTATATTGTGTATTTTTTAGGTATTTTTTATTTATTTTTATTGTTAATCTTATAAACAATTACAATTTTTCTTTCTAATGTGATTAAGAATGTTTCATAATATTTTTTTTGTTCAAAAATTAACCCGTCTGTGCACTGAGGGTCTAAATGACCCTTTTAAAATTACACAATTTTTTATTTGTTAAATATTTTGTGGACAAATTTAATATAGATTAACTTTTAATATTACCCCCTTTTCTGGGGGTGGGAGGATGTAAATTGCTTTAGATCGTTCAAAACCACCCTAAATTTATTATTTAGAAATGTGAAAATTTACGTTATAACGAAGACTAAAACAAGTAATTACAATTTAACAGGGCCTGTTAGTTTAGACAACAACCACTGATAACTCAAAAGTTAACGAATTTTAGAAAAAAAAAGTCAAGGAGTACTAGATTTTCAAATTTTTCAAATAAAAAATAAAAATGCAAAAATCCCCTATCATGCATTTAGTTGAAAGTGTTAAACAGTTGAAGGTGTAATCAGTCGTGAGTGTAATCTGTAGAAAGTGTATGTTTTATTAGTGATTTTTGTCAAATTCTGATTTTAAAAATGCCATCTTTAAGACAGGAGATTTTTCTAATTGGTTATTCAAAACTACAATTAAGTGGTAGTAAACTGCCATCAAAGGGAGAGTGCCTGAAAGTACTTTTTTATAATTTAAGAGTTGCTAAATTAGACATAAAAGCTAGTGCGAGTCTTGTTATCAAAGAGTGTTCAATTTTTTGGGAAAAGGCACGTATCCCTATTATGACAATAGTGAATGCCGAGAAGAAATTGATGAAGTTGTATAGCGAGTGGAGAAGTTTGTCAAAACACAAAAATAGAGATTCAGAATTATTTAAAAGAAAATGTGAAGAATGGAAAGAAGCATTGAACGACCTATTTGATATCGCTAAAGCTAACGCAATTGGTCTTATTAAAATTGAAGAAGACAAACAGTTTTTAATAAAGCAAAGGCTAAAAGGACGTCAAGGTTCTATGGCTGGAGTAGATGTTAAATTAAGAAAAAATGAAGAATATCGACAAAACCACCAAAAGCGAGAAGAGATCAGGCGAAAAATGCTTCAGGAAGTCCCATCAACCTCAAGAGGTGAGTTTGTATTGTGTTTATCAAAACTTACGATCAGGGCAGTTTTTTGGCTTTTGATTTTTTTGATATGCCAGTTTTTTAGTTACTTTGCAATATTGTCACTTAATTATATTCGTGCAAAGAAAAAACTTTTTTTATTTTTTTTTAATAAAACGTATATTGTGTATTTAAGTTACAATCCTACTAAAGGGTATAAATCGGCTAACCGTTTTTTACCTACAAAAATGACTTTAAAATTATAGTTTTAAGAAACAATTCATATTATTCTTTAGGAAATATTATAAATGAAACTTTCAGTTCCGAGGAATCAGAAAACACGGAACCCGTTGAAACTGATGAATATGAAGTTTACCTTAATTCTCCAACTCCTTTGGAAACTATTCATAACGAAGCACCACAAAGAATAAGGGGAAGCAAAGAGATATTGACACCAAGACTTGCAACAGTTTTGGATAAACTAAAAATTAGTTCCAGAGATGCAGTCCATTTATTGGTAGCAGTTCTTGATGCAGCTGGGCTAAACACGTCGGAATATATTTTAAATCGTAATAATGTTCGCAAACAAAGAGATATTTTAAGAAAAACAAAAAGCGAACAAATCGTGTCTGAATTCACAACAAACCCTACACCATTGACAATTCATTGGGATACCAAGCTTTTAACTAGTGTTACAGGAAAAACTGAAGATCGTCTTGCTATAATAGCAACTGCTCCAGGTCTTGAGCATGTACTAAATATGCCTGATATACCAGCAGGAACTGGGTTAGAAATATCATCTGCCATTTATGATACTTTGGAGGAAAATAATATTTTAGACAAAGTAGAGGCATTTGTGTTCGACACAACCGTGTCAAACACAGGGAAATTTAGAGGAGCTTGTAACCTTTTGGAAAAAAGAATTGGTCGAGATGTGTTATACCTAGGGTGCAGACATCATATCTTTGAAATTATTTTATCATCAGTGTTCATAGAAGCAAATATAAGTGCTTCTACTGGTCCTGAAATAGTAATATTTAAGAAATTTAAGAAACATTGGCCTAAAATACAGCAGGAAGCTTTTTTGACTGGATTGACACACCCCAGATTCAATGAAATTTTAGGTGGTGATCGCGCTAATATTTTAAAATTCGCGAACGATAAACTAAAGGAAGACTTTCCTCGTGAATTAAATTTACAAAACCTGGCGCACTGCATTTAGCCAGATGGATGGCCAAGGCCATTTATTGCCTAAAAATTATTATATTTCGAGACCAATTTCCCGAAATAACCGAAACTGAAATAAATGGTTTGATTGAAGTAGCTGGATTTGTGATTAAGTGTTATTCGATTTTCTGGTTTAGCGCTGATAAAGCAGACCAAGCTCCTGTAAATGACATCGAATTTTTAAAGAAATTAGAAAATTATAAAAAAATCAACAAACCTATAGCTGAAAAAGCCATATCGAAATTGCTAACCATCTTTATTATTTGAATGAAGAATGTGTAGGTTTTGCCTTATTCGACGAAAGAATCGATTTAGCAACTAAAGCCAAACTTGCTACAAAGATGCTTGTAACAAACTTGTCTGAACAAAATCTAGAAGAAGAAGGAGAGGAATATCCAAAAAGGCTAACAATAAACCAACAAAATTTAAGCCATTTCCTTGCCAGAGACAATAATGTAATTTTGGAGGAATTATTTTCGAAAAACACCAACAAGCTTTTACAAAGGTTTAACATTTCTGCAGACTTTTCAAACAAAGACTCAAGTTGTTGGCCAATTTTAGATGACTATCGTAAAGGAAAGAACATAATTTCAAACTTAAAAATTGTCAATGACTGCGCCGAAAGAGGAATTAAGTTAGTGCAAGAATTCCACGAGAAAATTACAAAAGATGAGGATCAGAGGCAGCATTTATTTAAAGTAATGACAACTTATTTTATTAATTTTAATTAAATATTTGTATGATAAAATTGGTTTTTTTCTATTTGTTTCAGGTTGTACAAAATTATAGACAGCAATTTTCAAAAGAAGCAAATTTACAAAACTTAAGAACTAATTATAATTAAAGTGTCCCATATTTTATTTTTTACGTATTTACGTATTTTTTACGTTTAAATATTTTTGTTTTTATTAAAAAAGTTAATTTTATATGTTAATTTTATATTCAATGTTCAATTTAATAAAACTTTTGACACGGGTGGGCAAAAAGGGTTAATGATTTAAAATTGTCGTAGATAATTTGTTAGCATATCTCAGATAATTAAAAAAAAGTGCAAAATATTACGGTTTTACAGTACAAAATATATTAAACTTTAAAACCCACTGGGCACGGAAGGGTTAAATTTTTCATTTTTTTATAATTATTAATAATTGCACATTGTAAATGAAGTGGAATGATTTTTTATACAAATTCGGGCAAAAACGAACAACTACTTAAAAAAAAACGTTTTAAAAATATCGGGCTAAAAAAATCTGACCTTTGACCTCTTTGGGGCACGGGAAATATTTGTCCGATCTTCCTAAAATTTTTACCATATAGTTTTTACACCAAGTGGCACAATATTCCGCGCGAAAACCATTAAAATTAAAAAAAAAAATTTCGTCCATATAACCTGCTGCCACCCTAATGTATATATTACATCCATTAATCAGTAGTTCAAAAATACTGCCTATAGGATCTTAGTCATAGGCCCCATATAGAGCTGCTTCCCGATCTTCACTTAAATCTATCAAAAAACAAAAATATTGTACTGATTCTTCTCAAATTTTGTTTGTATATATTTTTGCAAAATACAAGAGACTTTACCAAACATGGTCAGGATCGGTCCATTTTTGGGCTTAGTCCCCATATAGATATAGCATCCGATATGAACTTTTTCATATCTGCAGCCAAAAAAAATTAATAATAATCCCACTTAAATTTGGTTTATGCTTATTTTCTATATCAAGTTAGTAGGGCCTGAGAGATAGGGTCTCTAAACGCATGGTATAGGGTATCGTATAGTCGGTGTAGACCGATCATAAAAAAAGAAAATTAACAAAAAAAAAAAAAACACAACTATTTCCAGTGGATGGCAATGCACATAGTTAATCAAATCACATATATAACAGTTTTTGTTAGATTTGTAGTCATTTCAGACATACATATCTATAATATTAATAGGCTAGGCGATTTCTTTTGACCGATGTTTTTATCTGCCGTTTTCTCCCGATTTCGATCAAACGTATATTATTTGAAAGGTATTTCTTTTAAGCAATTTTTCCGATATACAGATTTCTAAATTTTTTTCCTTTATTTTGAGTAAATTGCATTTAAAGTTGCTATGAACACATACATAAAATTATACAATGCTATGTGTGTGTTTTTATACCCTATACCACTATGTGGTTTGGGTATAATGACTTTGTGCTGCTGTTTGTAACAACCAAAAATATTTGACCTACACCCAACTTTAATTATACCGATCGAATCAGAATCACTTTCTGATTCGATTTAACGATGTCCGTCCGTCCGTTCGTCCGTCCGTCCGTCTGTGTTTCCATGTAAAGCTTGTAATCAAACTACAGGTCGCAAATATGAATATGTTTTGATGAAATTTGGTATTTGATCTTTGATCAGCCATGGAATGAACGCTATTGAAACTGGTGAGAATCGGTCCATGTTCAGACCTAGCCCCCATACAAATGACCCTTATGAAATCAACATATATTGCCATAAGATTCAAATTATCATACCAATCTTAGTCAAATTGGGTTTATATGTATATATTACATCCATTAATCAGTAGTCCAAAAACGATCCCTATTGGACAACTCTTACTCATAAGCCCCATATAGAGCTGCTTCCCGATCTTCACTTAAATCTATCAAAAAACAAAAATATTGCTCTGATTCTTCTCAAATTTTGTTTGTATACATTTTTGCAAAACACAAGAGACTTTACCAAACATGGTCAGGATCGGTCCATTTTTGGGCCAAGTCCCCATATAGATATAGCGTCCGATATGAACTTTTTCATATCTGCAGCCAAAAAAATTAATAAAAATCCCACTCAAATTTGGTTTATTCTTATTTTCTAGGTCCAGTTAGTTGGACCTGAGAGATAGGGTCTCTAAACGCATGGTATAGGGTATCGTATAGTCGGTCTAGACCGACTATAATTTTCTTACTTGTTTAAATTTGTTAATGTGTTTGTAATAAAAATGAGTTCGTTTTTTTGTGTTGATTTGTGAGTTGGCTATAATTGATTAGCATACCTTTAGGGTCTTTATTTAATGAAAAAATGAAATTTCCTAGAATTTGCACTCGAATTTCGAGGGCTGGAATCTGCCAGTTGCAATTAGTACTGTAATTAATATGCATATTTTAAATTTTGTTTCCATGGTGCGTAGTAGAGAAGAAGAAAGCATATATTTCAAAAACAGTTTTTGTTATTTGGAATCAATAAGCACATGCCGAAAGAGATTTATAGGATAATTTTAATAAAACTATGTAAAACACGTTGTGATATTTCCTTCATATAATATCACAGAAAAAAAAAACAATCGCATAAAGGCTGTCAAACCTAACGTCACATAATTTTAATATACCCATAAAAAAGACACCTCATAAGTTTTATATATCAGTTGGAAAAAAATAGCTAAAAAAGGGTAAAATTTACCCAAAATATAAAATAATATTAAAAAATAGTTATTAACCCTTTAACATCCCTTTTTAAGCACTATTTTATTTGGCGGTATCATAACAACATCATTATTAACACTTGTTACCAGTTAATGAAAAAAATTGGTCGGTCCTTTTTGCTTTGTATTGGTCCATTAACACCCCTTGCTATTGTTGGATATGATTTTTGCTAGTTCTTCGAACAATAGAAAAAAACCTCCCCAAAATAAAAATATTTTTTACATAAACCAGATCATGATTTTTTCCAATAGTTTTCTAATAATTACTCATCCTTTGCTAGTCGTTTGTTTTTTACCCCTTTTTTTGGCTGCGCTAAAAAAATTTCTATAAGAAAAGTGCAATAATGCATTCGTTACATCATTCATTCACTCCTCTTTAATAAAGAGAGTCCTAAATGAGGATTCCTGCTTGCCAAACCTTATCATAATTATCAATATGATGATGAAACTTTAACGGACTATTGGCTTAATGTAACTTCTTGTTTTCTATATAATTTATGACATTGATTGATTAACTATAGTTGTTGTTGTATGTTGTTCTTTTATATATATATATATTCTAGAGGGTGTTGCACGTTGTTTAGTGTATGATTGGGGGGTTTATTATATGTATTTTATATTAATCATATGTTAAATATTGACATGTGTAACCAATTAATTTGTATTTAACAAAAGTTTCATTATTAGGACTACTTGCCAGTGCGATAATTTCTAAAAAAAACTAGAAATATGTTCAAATTTGTATTTGTTTCTTGAAAACTGAAAATATTAAAGTTTAGAACATAGTTTTGAATAAACTGATTTTTAAGTCTACATCACACTGTGGTCAGATTGTTTTGAATCTGTTAGTCACTTGGCTTCAAAATGATTTCCGGCGATGTCCTTCTGTTTGTTAATTTAAGTACCCAGGAAAAAAAAACATTAGGAAATAATGGGTTTTAGAAGAAGTAACTGGTTGAAGTTTGACTGATAAGCTCATTATTTTAACACGGGGATGTCATTGGAGGTAGCTAGTTGCCTAGGAACTCATTATGTTCACATTGAAAGTAATGCAGTATGCAATGAGCTGGCATTAAATATAAGTAGCTGTATAACACATTATTAGTAACGCCATGTTTTGACTTTAGAAGTAACGCAGTGGGCAGGGGTAGGTCATTATTGGTAATGAAAAATCAATGAGCTGCTATTACGAAATTTTTCCTGGGTAATAGGTTATCTTAATTATCTATTTTATTTGTTCGATAAAAACGATTCAATTATATTTGGAAATTGAACGGATAAGTCAATGTTTTCAATATTTTCTAAGAACTCGAAAACGTACGAGCACAAAAATAAAGAAAACAAGTAAGAAAATTATAGTCGGTCTAGACCGATTATACGATACCCTATACCATGCATTTAGAGACCCTCTCTCACAGGCGAAACTAACTGGACATAGAAAATAAACATAAACCAAATTTGAGTGGGATTTTTATTAATTTTTTTGACTGCAGATATGAAAAAGTTCATATTGAATGCTATATCTGTATGGGGACTAGGCCCAAAATTGGACCCATCCTGACCATGTTTGGTAAAGTCTCTTATATTTTGCAAAAATATGTACAAACAAAATTTGAGAAGAATCAGGGCAATATTTTTGTTTTTTTGATAGATTTAAGTGAAGATCGGGAAGCAGCTCTATATAGGGCTTATGAGTAAGAGTTGTCCCATAGGGATCATTTTTGGACTACTCATTAATGGATGTAATAAACGCATACAAACCCAATTTGAGTAAGATCTATATGACAATTTGGATCTTATGGCAATTTATGTAGATTTCATAGGGGTCTTTTGTATGGGGGCTAGGTCTGAAGATGGAGCGATTCTCACCAATAGCGTTCATCATATAGCTGATAGCAGCTTATATGCCAAATTTCATCAAAATATATTCATATTTGCGACTTGCAGTTTGATTATAAAGTTTACATGGACGGACGGAGGGA
Source organism: Cordilura impudica (assembly GCA_963682025.1). Taxonomy (NCBI): domain Eukaryota; kingdom Metazoa; phylum Arthropoda; class Insecta; order Diptera; family Scathophagidae; genus Cordilura; species Cordilura impudica. Next base: position 128,981,633 of record OY821518.1, on the reverse strand, counting down.
CATCGTTATATCGAATCAGATAGTGATTCTCATTCGATCGGTATAATAAAAGATGAGTCTAGGTCAAATATTTTTGGTAGTTACAAACAGCAGCACAAAGTCATTATACCCAAACCACATAGTGGTGTAGGGTATCTATAATATTAACAGGCTAGGCGATTTTTTGCGACCGATGTTTTGTTTTACCGTTTTATCCCGATTTTGACCAAACGTATATTATTTGAAAGGTATTTGTTTTTAGCCGTTCTGCAGATTTACAAATTTTTAAATTTTTTCCTTTATTTTGAGTAAATTGCATTTAAAGTTGCTACTAACACATACATAAAACTATACATATGCTATGTGTGTTTTATTAAATTTGTTAATGTGTTTGTTAATGAGTTTATCTTTATTCACAATAATAATAAACCATAAAAGTGTTAGTTTGTGAATTGGCTACGTTGAAAAATAAAGCTGCCTAGAAATTGCACTCGAATTTCGAACGCTGAAATCTGCTAGTTGTTATAAATATATAACAATATTTTGATATGCAAATTTTTTGTATGTTTTTTAAAGTTTCATTTCGAAAATAAGTGCATACTCTGTTTGTTTCGATGTAATGTACACCACTATTTTCCTTTAACTGGTTTTTCATTATTTCTGATACAAATTTAAAGGATAGTTATGAAAAAATTTATCTTATGTGCATTTAAATATTCATTTTAGTATTCCAAAATATACTCTTCATCACATCATGTAAAGATGATTTGTATTTTCCAAAGCTATTAGTACACATATTAGTAATAGCTTTTTTTGACAAAATTTCTTCATCGCACTACGTTATGGGCCATGTTGCACTTATAATCATTTTTTGAGGCCATTTTGGTGAACAAAGTTCACGCACCGAATGCAATTTCTAAAACTCTCCAACAATCGTAAATTAAAAAAAAATTGTCACTGTCTTATGATCACCTATCATTAGATAGCGTCATAATATCGCAATTGTTTGAGCCCCCCATTGAAGTGGTTCGATTTTTTTTATTATTGAAATTATAAGAACATACTAAAAACTTTGCAATTAAATGTTATATTTTTATACTTAAAAGAAGACTAAAATTCAAAACTTCATCGCATTTTCGCGAGAAAATAGTACATAAATTCTTAATACTTTTTCATGTTCTTTACCATGACATTTTACTTTGACATTTGCGACCTGTCAAAAAGTCGTGTATTATGAAAAGCTTATGTTATGAAATTGGGAGTCTGTATGATTTTATTCTCGCAGTCCGATTGTTTTTTTCATTTTTAGAAACGCTTCGAAACACTTGGCATTTTCGTCGGACCAGAGTTGTTTCTTTGGTATTATTAAAAAAAGGTAAAGAAGAACAAAGAAAGTGGAAATCTATATATATAATAATGAATCGTTGTTTGTTCGTCCGCTTAAAACTTGAAAACTACACCACCAAAAGGGATGCTTTCTTCTGCGAGTTTGTTTGTAACTGTCACGCGAAGGTTTGGGAAAAAAGAAAAGTACAAAAAGTCTCAACAGGTGGCGCTGTACGCTGTTATTCCATTTTAACATCATATATATTGAGTAATATGGGAGGGAGAGGTTTGTAAATTTGTGTGAAGCCATCTATTATTAATATGGATAGTCATACCGAAAATGGTTGGTATCGGATAAGTGGGCGTGGTACGTCCCATACAAAATTAATTTTCAACATCATATATCTTGAGTACTATTGTAGGGAGAGCTTTGCAACTTTGTATGAGGTCATCTATTATTGCTGTGAGTTGCTGTGAGCAGCCGTTGTAAAAATAAGCGGTATCGGAAAAGTGGGCATGGCACCTACATAACAAATAAATTACCCAAAATCACGAAAGGGACAGCTTTGATACTTTGTGTGACGTCATCTGTTATTAGTGTAAGTAGACATGGAAATAGGATTGGAAAAATAGGCGGGGTACATCCGCTACAAAGTACTGATTAAATATTATGTGCGGAATTAGACAAGTGGGGTTGGCGCTTCACGTATAAAAAATCTTTAAAATCAATAAAAGTATCTTCAATAATATAAAAGAGAAAGTGAAGATTATTTGTGTGAGTTCATAGGTTATTAGTGTGAGTAGCCGTGCCGCAAATGGGAGGTATCGGATAAATGGGTGGGGTAAATTCCATAAAAGTAATTATTGAACTTTAATATATTGCATCGTTTTCATCACCGATATTTAAGTGAAATGGCAATTTCAGCAGTATAACCAAAAATTGAAATTCCGCAATTTTCATTCAAGTTAATTGCTACTTCGGTAGTATAAGATGATGTATGTGAGTTTATCAAAAGACTTTTTAATTTACTTCATTTGCCAGGTCTTCCATCATATAATTTAATATAATATAGTATATTTAAATTAAAGCTTACATAAGCGCTTTAATTTGAAACAATTGGTTTATTATCGAATAACTGTTTCTTTAAAAATATATATTCTTTTTGACTTTCGCATACTTTTATCATTTTTATTGATTTTTTAAATAAAATATTTTCCATTTTCCATATATATTATTGTGAATGCATATTACGATGCCAAGAAGAGTTCATGGTAACATTGGCCGTCGTTCTCAGGATGCACCGCGGCACCGAAATGTCTCCGCACATCGAAATGAAATGGAACGTGCTACTGAAAGAGAATCAGTTCGAACCAGAATGGTTGGAAATCGTGCACGATGGTCAGAAGAGATCAACGAAGCATACAATGAGCAACAACGATTGAGAAGAAGAGAAGTTCGTGCTCGGCGAAGTGATGAAGCCAGATCACATCGTGCGATTATTGAACGAAACGTAGGCAACAACAAATTATTTAGGTGAACACTGAGAGTGCAGCCTTTCGATATGAGCCCAACATTCAATACAGTTCGCACACATCGGTTTAATTCGGACAGATGTTTGTCATTTGTGAGCATTGTATTGAGAAAGAACCGCCTGGATTGCGTTGCGCGGGCGGAAAGGTGAAACTGACAGAATTGCTTCCACCACCAAAGTCATTACGAATGCTGCTTTGCGGTGAATCCCCTATTTCGAACCATTTCCCACAACACATAAAGATGTACAACGATTGTTTTCAAATGACGTCATTTGGTGGTGAAATTGTAAATGAACGAAACTACAATCCAACATTCAAGGTAATTTAGCCAACGTCTGCAATGAAGGTTAATACACCACAAAATACAAAATACACTATCCCACCACACACGATGTTCAAACTAATATTTATCTTGCCAATAAAATGCACAAATCAAATAATTTGCCTTCAACTATACAGATTCATTGGCAAATTTTTCATCTTACTGGATCGCTGTTGCCGCATCCAGATCAAGAACACAAATATCTGCAAATATACTTTCTTGGAGATTCACAAGATGAAAGAAATCGGCGTTGTGCAATTACAGCAAATGTCACACGAGCACAATGAACTAATCAAACTCTTTACGACTTTGTTGGAAAAGATGCCATCCGATGTTCACAGCATTTCATAAAAGCGGATAAACGACCAGCAGGAACTCATGAACGACAATAGAACGCACCTACAGTTAGTGAAATATTAATTATTGTTGTTGGTAAAAATTTGAAATCGATTGATATAGTCATAAAACGCCGAACTGAAAACGGAATACAGCGATTAAGTGAGGCACATCGATCGTATGACGCACTAAAATATCCGCTTATGTTCTGCTGTGGATAAGACGGATATTACTTCAGTTACAACATGATAAATCCGGCCAATGGTTAGTGCAAAAAAACATTTTTGATTGTCACGCATATACATATTGTAAATTTTTAGGGGTCGAGACAAATAAGAACTTTTATGCATATCGAATGATGATTCGCCAAAACAGTGACAATCACCTACTGAGATAGCGACGATTGTTCCAACAATATGCTGTTGATGTGCGTTAAGGTTCAGACAGAACGACTCAATTACATTCGATTCAATCAGGCTTAGTTGCGATCTGAAGAATATATTCACTTGCGAGATGTGCTCTACTCGGAAATGCCTCGATATTAGACATGGAATGCATCGTCGAACAAATGGCTACGCACAGACCTAGGCCAACCAGTAGTTGGATGTATTGGGACGAATTTACACAATTCATCCAAAATCGACGATTGCTTCTACCTTCGGTTGCTTTTGGTTAATGTGCGTGGTTCAACTTAGTTTGAATCACTGTGGATGGTATCGTGTGTGTAGCTTTTCGAGAAGAACGTGAACAGTTACAATTGTTTGAACGCGACATCACTGGAATCAAACGCTAGACGATGCAATAGCTTCTTCGGCCGCCAATGGAGTTCGTACTCTTTTCGCTATGATAATTTGGACATATCATCCTTCAAACCTACGTCAATTATGGGATACATACAAAGATGACATTGCAGAAGACATTTTGCATCGCTTTCGATCAGCAACAGGGAATTTTGAATTACAATGAATGATGGCATCTACAGTGAATACTGATTGAAGATTTGTGTTTTCTTATGAGTGGGAAACTATTGATTGAAATTCATATGCCAGCCCCAAATCGACAAACTAAAAATGTATTGAATCATGAATTGGAACGCGAGTGTACTTTCGACATCACAACTTTGCAACAACATGTACAAACAAATGTTCCGCTGTTGAATGAACAGCAAAAGAGTAAGTATGATCAACTGATTAAGGCTGCCGATGATGGAAATGGTGGAACCCGACTTATTGTGACGAAACTAATGAGTAATGTGATAGTGGCAAGGATTTTGAAAAGGTGGTTCAAGGGAGAAGAATGCTTAGTTCCACGAATTCCCTTGACCTCAGCCGATTTGACGTTCCATTTCAAACGTGTTCAGTTCCCAGTGAAACTTGCATTTGCGATGACAATAAACAAGTCCACAGATAGCCCATGGAAGTGTGCGGCATAAATCTGGAAATGTCAGCTATATGTTGCGTGTTTCCGAGTTGGGAATCCATCCTCACTATTCATTTACGCTCTGGAGCAGAAAACAAAAAATATTGTGTATCGTGCAGCATTGAATTGATTATAATCATAGTTCTATTTTTTTAAAATTAATTCTTGATTTTATTCTATTTTCGCCAAATGTTGGACGGGACGAAGACCGTTCGAGAAAAGTGTTTTATATAAATTATAGTATTGCGTCATCTGTTAACGGTCGATAATTTTCGTAAAAAAAAAATACGAAATTAATGCAATCAAAAAATCTCTTTTGGACAAAACGAAGTTTGCCGGGTCAGCTAGTATATTATAAATATCAAAAGCTCTGTGTGTTCAACAAATATTTATAATGAAATTTAATGATTTTTTTGTTTCAAAAGTGTTGAATTGTAAATTGGCGCTTACAAAATTATTTATTAAATGAAAAAATTAAAATTTCCTAGAATTAGCACTCGAATTTCGAGGGCTGGGCTTTGCTAGTTTATATTAGTGAGCTATTAATATAATAAAACATAAAACTTTTTCGTGGGCATTCTTTATGCTAGCTTTTACTTTAACTTAAATTAGTTACTATATTTTGCGGCTTATTCTGTAAAACGAACCGTAACGAATCAGAAAAAATTTGTATGAAAAATAAAAAATTTAAAAATTTTTCATATAAGTTTTGTAACATTTCATTTTATAGAAATAGAAATATTACTAAAATTTAGATTTACGTCACACCTCTTTTCATTGATATTTTTATAGAACAAATTGGGAAATGAAATCGAATTCGATTTCAAGCCATACCGAAACGAAATCGATATATGTGATTACATCACAACTCTTTTCGCTTGTGTATCGGTTTGATGTTGAAATCGTTTTTCATCACATACCTGATTATACGTTATTAATTGTGGCTTGTTGTTGTTCTTGGCTAATGATCTACTAAGAGGCTGCATATGTTTTCGTAAAAACGGAAGTTTACTTTCGTTAATACGACAGTTGTTAAAATATTATTAATCTCTTAAGAAAATGTATCAATTTTGAATTGAAATAAGACACAAAAAATATCAAAAAAGTCTTAAAAGAACTACAAACAATATGCTTTTTTTTCTGTTTGATTTTCGACAAAAAAGTGAGCCTTTACAAAATAAATCACTTTAAACTGTAGCAATTTAATCCTTTCGCCAACGCATCTTTAACTCAAACAAACAGCCAAGGCAAGGGCAGACAGCTGTTACACCACAAGCCACAGAAACTCCACAAACAACTAATACAAAAAAAGAAAAAACTCATACAATTACAAATACTCAAAGGATACAACAAAATTGCGCCACAAATGTATCAAAAAAAGTAAAACAGATAGCTTAAAGAAAAAAACCAGTAACAATTGTTAAAAAACTTTAAATTAAATCTGTGTTTTCAGGCTCAATTTGATTCGTGTGTCTTGTTCCGAAAGAATATACAAATACACATGCAGCAGCAGCAGCAGCAGCAGCAGCCAGCCACAAACCATCAACAACTGAATTGAAAACCCTTTTATAAAGCAATTTTTTTTTTAACAATTTATTCTTTTGAAATATTGATGATGAACTCTTTCGTAGCAAAGGAATCCTTTTATCGATAACAGCAGCACTTAATACAAACGTAATGGTGTATATATCTTCTAAAGGATTTAAAGCAAGCTGTGCTAACGAATTCTCCACAAATGAGATGTTAAAAAATGTGTTGATAAAAAAAACTTCTAAAAAATGAATTTGGCGGTTATTTGCTGTAAGACCTTATTGTTACTTACGTAACGTATTAATTTCGTTTCGTTCGTAATCCTTATTTACCTGCAAAATTGTAAAATCATTTAACACTCTTTCGCTACACACACCTAAACCATTCAACCAGCAATCTATCCATCCATCGCAAACCAAGTGATACACTGGAATATTTTATTGCTTTTTCGTCGCTTTAATTTTGTTTTTTTTTTTTTTTGTGGCATAATTCTTTTTACATTGTTTCACACAAAAGGATTATGTTGAAATGCATTCTATTATTTTCATCTATTTCAAAGGACAACAACATTCTAGTCTCAAATATGGTTTGATGCAATTTTCAATGTTAAAGTTCAATATTCTATTCTTCTCTTCCATTTTAAGAAACTGTAGGCGTAGCATGTGTATATTGCTTAGAGGATTTTCGTTTTCATTTTTTTTTAACTATTGTTTGACATTCTGTTGGCGAAATTAAATTCACAATTTTACGATGACAAAGAGCGATGTTATAATTAAATCTTGTATCGGCTTTATGTTTAATGATTTAAAAAAAATTGTTTACGCTAATGAAAATTTTATAATTTCAAATAAATGAAATGCTCCACTTTTAGTTGCCAACTAAGTAGAAGTGCTTATGTAGAGTTTTGTTTTCTTTCTTTTCTTTTCCATACTCCTACTTTATCTATCTCTTTTCCTATCTCTGCATTTCCGACACTTTGTATTCCGATTGCACTCGTCTTAGCGTGGGCGACCCATCTTATCTAACCTAACGTAACCTAGAGTTTAGTTTAACATTTTATGAAATATTTAAATAAATTTGAAGATGTAAGCCATATATAGAGTATTGAACCCTGTTTTATTAAATTCGAAAAACAGGCGGCATCATTAATTACACTGTGGAAAATTTTTGGAGTCATTGTCTGGGGGTGAGTAACTCCAATTCAGGATGATAGTACTAGTTCAGCATAGAAAAACCTCCAAAGGGTTTGGCGTTCTCAGGCCAAAATTTTTTATTACCTTATATAATTTTTCCTTATCTTGGTATTAGTGATCTTAGCTTTTCAGCTATAACTCAAGAAGCATTGATGATTTCTGATTTCATTCTTCAGCAATAGTGTAGCTAAGGCTTAAATAAATATTTTTATTCATATATCAATGTAAAAAAAATAATAAAAAATATTGATGTACAGTGACTTCCAAAACTGTTCATAAGAAATATTTTTTTGTATTACAATAATTATATAGTGCTCAATAAATTGTACATAGGTTTATGTTATGATTTTTATGTTTGTTGGTATACTAGTAACATATGTTCAGCGTCACTCTTTGAAAAACACTTGTATTGTTCCGTTATTGTGTAACTGACAAGCCATTTAGGTTTTTTTTTTTTCGAAATTCCGTGTAGTTGCATTCAACATCAAAGCAATTTAAAATTAATCGTATTTTATTATATGGTATTTGAAATATATATTTTCTGAGTTGAAATACAAATATCAATTGTTTTAGCCAAAATAACTATGCCTAAAGTTATCCCAACTCAAATTAAAAGAGACATAGAAAAAGATATTTTAAGCGGCAAGTCTGTGCGTGAAATTGGAAGAAAATATGGTACGTCTATTGGGGTTGTTTCAAAGCTCCGGAAAAATATCGTTGAAGTCGTTAAAAAGAATAAAGAATAGTGAGACGTTTTGTACTGTCAGGAGCCGTTGAGAACGCTACAGATGCCAATAAAGGCCTAAGGGAAACTCTACAAATTGATGTGTCCAATCAATCAATTCGAAGATGTCTCAGAGACAGCGGACTGAGAGCAAAAACAAAAATTAACAAGCCCCTTTTAACAACTAAGCACCGAGCCACTCGTCAAAAATTCGCAAAAGAACATGTGAATTGGACGGTTGAACACTGGAACCTAGTAACATGGTCCGACGAATCGAAAATAAATCGATTAGGCTCCGATGGCAGGGTTTGGTCATGGTATGATACAAAAGTTGGTATCACATCGCGTAATATTCAAGAGACAATGAAATTTGAAGAAGGTTTCTTAATGATCTGGGGTTGCTTCCAAGGAGAAAAGTTAAGAATCCTTCGCTAAATTGATGGTGTAATGAAGGCAGAACATTATATTGAAATCTTTATAAATTTCTACCTGTCTAGTCTCGAAGTTGTTGGTTGTGAACCAGGTGACACCGTTTTTATTGCAGGATGATAATTATCCAACGCATAAGGCCGGTGGCCATTAGGTGGTTTCAGAAGAATAATAATAAGTGTATGGATTAGCCCTCACAATCCCCGGACCTCAATCCAATAGAAAAATATGGAATATCTGAAAAAGGAAAATTATAACGAGAAGTTCAGTTCCGAAAAATCTAGAGGAGCTTTGGGCAGTGGCGAATGAGCGATGACCCAAAATTTTATGAAATTTAATAAATAGTATGCGAAAAAGGCTCCAGATCGTTATCAAAGCTAATGGTGGTCATATCTAAATATATATATAAAATGGAATGTGTGTTTGTTTATTTGTTTGTTTGTTTGTACCTTATAGGAGACCAAACCTCTGACCGGATCTTTCTGAAATTTTCACAGCATTTAACTGGGCTCTGGCATGATTAATCGAGTACCTTTTTTTCGACCACGCCCACTCTTACGCCTACTTTTTTAAAATTAATTGCTCCCACATAATTTTTAACAGATTTACTTCAAATTGTATACACATTATACTCCAGGCGAGGTAGAAATAAACATTTCTTACTCCACGCCCCCTTTCACGCCCCTTTCACGCCCCCTTTCACGCCCCCTTTCACGCCAATTTTCACGCCAAATTTTGTTTGAAAGTTTTAAACTTTTTGTTCTTTGTACAAATTTGTTCCTTCCAACGGATTTTTTTGTTTTTGGTAGTATATTGCTCTTAATACTGTTAACGTCGCCATATAACTATGAACCACGCCCACTTAACCGCCCTCTTTTTTTAATTCAGATACTTACTTATACCACTAACAACGTTTGCTATACAAAATACTTTTTTTTTTAATATGTACCTAAAGTTTTATACGCTTTTTATCTACAGGTAAGGTAGCCATACATTTTTTTATTACCAAATCCCCCTTTTTCGCCCCATTTTGCCTTAAATTATAATTAATCTGCTTTCAATATGGTATCTGCTTTCAATCTATATATATAAAAATGAATGTATGTTTGTTTGTGCTTTATAGGAGGCTAAACCCCTGAACCGATCTTCCTGAAATTTTCACAGCGTGTTACTGTGACTTTGGAAGGAATAATAGGCTATATAAATTTTTGATGGGACAAATGGGCGGTGCCACGCCCATATAACCCAAAATTTAAAAAGTCATATTGCGGGAATTTTTGACCTACAGCGGTCATATTTGGTACATATGGTATTAGCATGAATAGAAATACATACAAGAAGAAAAGTGGGCGGGACCACGCCCCCTTTAGAAAAAAAAATCTTAATATCTTCTAAACTACTAGAAGGATCGTCATGAAATTTTCACAAAAAGATATTTTTGCGAAATAATAAGTCCTTAACTATATAAAGTTGTTAGTGGGCAAAGGGGCGTGGCGTATATATAAAAACGTTGGTGCATTTGTTTGTAACGAATGATCTCCGGAACCATAAGAGCTGTCGAGATAGGATTTCCACCATAGGTTCGGTTCGAGCTCTTCTGTGTTTTTTTCAGTTTTAACCCTCTAGCTGGCGTTGGGGTCAAGTTAAAAACAAAATTCTTATTTTCAGCGCGATTTGACTGCAATTCAGAACGAACGTATGTTTCGTCATAAGAAATATTTGTGTGTATAAATGGACCCGATAGGTGGCACTGGGGTAAAGTTATTTCGAATATTCTTATTTATGGTGTGATTTTAATGAAACTAAGAATGCACATATACGTCTGTTAGAAACATTTTTTTATTCGACCCGGTAGATGGCGCTGTCGTTCGAAAAATAATGAGTTGTCAAATTTATATAAATTTTAATAAATAAACTCACAAACGATTTTATATATAAATATTCCAACCAAAAAGGAAGGAAGAAGCCGCTACATTATTGCATGGTGGTCGCAGAGCTCATTCAGCACTCAAATCACCGTTAAACGTACAAAAACATGAGAATGCCGTCTGTAATATCAAAAAACATTCCGGTGTGGCAAAAGTTCTGCAAAAATGCAGTATTTTTATTTGGGATGAATGTACCATGGCTCACAAACATTCCTTAGAAGCATTACATAGAACTTTAAAAGATTTGAAAGGCAATGAAAGACTTTTTGGTGGAGCTCTCATTTTATTATCTGGAGATCTTCGTCAAACAATTTATATAGGTATATACAGATTCTAACTAAAATAAAAAATTCATTGAGGGCAAAACAACGTTTGCCGGGTCCAGCTAGTTTACTATAAAAATAACTTTTTAATAATTAATTTAAGCCAATGTTCACAAACTCACAAAAGTGTTCACAAAAATCTATTTGTTTTTTTACTTGTATTTTGTATCACTTACTTTTAAGACAATATTTACCGAATTCAATATAAGAAAAGGTTAAGAGATTGTTGTTATAAATAACTTTTATTGAAAGAAATTCTAAATTCTATGTCTTAATGAACAGTTTTGGAAGTCACTGTATGTTAATTATAACAAAATAACGATGTTGGCTTTCCCATAGTGAGATTAGTTTCTTGTACTTCTTTTTAGTTATTATTAATTCGTACAAATCAATTTAAGAATATTTTTAGTAAAGTGAAAAATATGAAAGTTTAGGTTCTTCCCCGATATATAAAAAAGCGTATGTATTACATATTACAACTGTTTACTTCTTTTGTGCTGGGAATATTGTATTTGATTTCAATTGGGATCTCGTTTTATAGTAGACAATCTCTAAATGGTACAGTAGTAAACTCTGTGATATTACTCTTTATCATAAGTCGATAATAACTTTGTAATTAGACAATAAAAAAAATTAAAAATTGGTTTTTTGACGCTCACTGTATGTACAGGGTGCTGTATGCGAAGTTTTAATATCTTCAAAAACAACTGATTTCCGTATGTGTGATATTTATACCCTATACCACTATGTGGTTTGGGTATAATGACTTTGTGCTGCTGTTTGTAACTACCAAAAATATTTGACCTAGACCCATCTTTTATTATACCGATCGAATCAGAATCACTATCTGATTCGATTAAACGATGTCCGTCCGTCCGTCCGTTCGTCCGTCCGTCCGTCTGTGTGTCCATGTAAAGCTTGTAATCAAACTGCAGGTCGAAAATATGCATATATTTTGATGAAATTAGGTATGTAAGCTTTCATCGGCCATAGGATGAATGCTGTTGAAATTGGTGGGAATCGGTCAATGATCAGACCTAGCCCCCATACAAATGACCCTTATGAAATCGACATAAATTGCCATAAGATCCAAATTATCATGTAAATCTTGGTCAAATTGGGTTTGTATGAATTTATCACATCCATTTATCAGCAGTCCAAAAATGATCCCTATTGGACAACTCTTAGTCAAAGGCCCCATACAGAACTGTTTCCCGATCTTCACTTAAATCTATCAAAAAACAAAAATATTGCACTGATTCTATTCAAATTTTGTTTATATATATTTTTGCAAAATACAAGAGACTTTACCAAACATGTTCAGGATCGGTCCATTTTTGGGCCTAGTCCCCAATTAGATATAGCATCCGATATGAACTTTTTCATATCTGCAGCCGAATAAATTAATAAAAATCCCACTCAAATTAGGTTTATGCTTATTTTCTATATCCAGTTAGTTGGGCCTAAGAGATAGGGTCTCTAAACGCATGGTATAGGGTATCGTATAGTCGGTCTAGACCGACTATAATTTTCCTACTTGTTTTATTTAACTTTGGCTTTTTCGATACAAAATGCTGAGCTCAGTGAAGATACAATTCATTTGGTTCTCAGTAATATTCTCCCTTAACCATTCAACCAGTTCATTGTTCTTAAGACAATTGGGAGACAAATGTTAAATTTATTAAATCTTGCCATACAAAAATAAAAGGTGGCGCTCCCTGTTTCTCTACAGGATTCTATCCATTGTTTTACAAATTAATTAAATTCAAAAAATACGGTTAATTCTCGAGTCGTAGTCAATTTAGTTTTCCTGGCTCCTCGCTATCAAAAAAAACCTGCTCCTTGGCTCCGCACTCCTGCTGATAGCTACGGTGTAAATCCTCCTAATAGGGTTTTTTTTTTAAATCTAATTAGCTTCTATTGCGGCATAATAGTACCTAAGTGCTTCCCAGTGACGATGAATGCTGCATATGCATATTTCAGACATATTACATTTAATATTATAATTAATACTAGCAGATTCCAGCGATCGAAATTCGAGTGCAAATTCTAGCCAAATTTTTTTCAATTTATCCAATTCACAAACCAACACTTTTTTGGTTTATTATTATTGTGAATAACGAACACACACATACAAACACAAAGCTAATAAACACGCACATAGCATTGTATAATTTTATGTATGTGTTAGTAGAAACTTTAAATGCACTTTACTCATAATAAAGGCAAAAATTTAATAATCTATAAGTATGGTGAACAGCTAAAAAGAAATACCTTTAAAAAAATATGCGTCTTGTCAAAATCGGGATTAAATGGTAGAACAAAACATCGGTCACAGGAAATCGTTTTTGTTTTCAGTGATGTGTGGCAGAGAAGAAGAAATCACATAATTCGAAAATTCATAACTACTTAATCAAACCGGTTTCTGGCCTTCCAGCCTTCATCAGTGATTGTATTAAACATTGTAATTACTTTTATATTTATATTGATTAGATTGTTTCTATTAGAAATTTTTTCTACTGAGGTTTGAACCTAGGTCTATCTCACATACACTCGTACTTGCACTTTTTGGTCATGCGCTTTAACACACTGACCTAAAATCACGGCACGAGCAGGGCGGATAAGAATCAGTTTTATACCATACACTTTTTACTTGCGTTAAATTATACACTACAACGCGGTACTTCGAAGTTTACTAAGTAAAACTAATTTAAAATTAATTAAAATACCCAAGGAAGAATAAAAATTGCCAAACCAAATTGTTCTAAAGTTCAACAACTGTATTTTAGATTTGATTACGAGAAAATAATTTTAATCATAATCAATCCGAAAATTGGTCATTAGTTTCATTGCAATTTGGTTGGCAATAAATTCGGTTGCTACTACGAATCTGTTCTCTGTGTACATACAAAGCAATTATGTAGAATATGTTTTATTTGTAAGGCTTTAAGTGAATACCGGGAGAGTGCTTTTATGGGGACTATAACCAAAAATTGTCTTAAGTTGCTTAATATCTGACTGGTGAGTTATTGATATTGTGGTCTAAATAACTATTTAAGTTCTTAAAACAACAAAATCTGAATCTGGTCTGCTATCAAAAAGAAATTTGTAAAATTTCCTACAAATCAGAAAACAATAATTTTGTGATTGCTGGCAACAACTTCCAAGAATGAGATCCCAGCATCTTCTTTTTATGACCTTAACAAATTTAGCATAAAAAAGAAAACAGAAGGAAATATTACTTAACATTTAACACCCATTTCAATATAATCAATTTGTTCACCCTTTTTTTTTTTGTTACGTTAAGACACAAACATCGCACAAGCCATCAGACACATACATACGTACGTAACCCTTTGACACCTTTGCGGCACATGAAAATGTAAAACCGGAAAAAGAAGTGTGGCCGACACGCGTAACTAGTTGCAAAAATATTTAAAAAAAAACCCGATGAAATTATCATCATCATCTTACTTAAATAATCATCTAATAAGTAATAAGAAAACATTTAACTTCCTCCCTCCAACAAAAAATAAAAAATAAAGAAATAAAATACCCTTTCGTTAATAAAATATTCAGCACAAAAAGAAAACGAAAGGATTTACTTATGTATATTAAATAAGCATAAAAAAAAATCCAAATGTCAATAACCGGAAATTGTAAACAAATCCAAAACGCGTGTCAAAAGTTGCATCAGAGTTGCGTTAAATGACAAATATGAAAATGAAATCAAAAGATCAAATTTAAGAGCAGATGCATTTTTCATTTATTCTCTCCCTCTCTCTCTATTGATGAAGGAAGAAAACATATGAGTTGACAAGTTTTGTTCTATCATAAAAAAAAGGATTGATTTCTCCAGTTGATGAAAGGTGTTTTTTTCTGCAGAAAAAGGGAAATTTTATGTATGTGTATTGATAAATAGTTAAGTAATTTCATTTTTTACAAAAAGACGTTTTAAAAAAATTAAAGCTGATTTTTTTCTAAGATGTGACATTTAATCCTTCATGTCTAATGAAATTTGATTGACATGTGTTGAAACCGAAAGTAATGATACTTAATTTATAGTGATGTTGTTTTTCAAGAAGGCCTTTCATTTTACATCAACAGCTAATGACAATAAAAATGGGATTAAAGGTGAAAATTATTTTAATATATGTATTTTATTGAGGAATCTAAAAATCTATAAATTTCTCCAAAAATATATAAAAAAAAAATTATAATAATGCTTTAATTGTGATTTTCGAAATACGCATTTCAGACTTGCTACAGTTATTACCGTTAGAACAAAAATTCAATAAGTAAGCTGTGCTTTTACTTGTGTTATCGGCTATAAGTGGATTTATTAATCCGATTGTTTTGAGAATTACTGATCATAAATAAATAATTAGTAATAACATTGCTACATAATAATAATTTTTGGATGTACTTGTCAAGTGACATAGTGGAGGTTGTATTTAGTTCCAGTTGAGTACATTACACAACTATTTTTAATAATTATACAACACCCTCTAGTTTCAAAGCTAATGTCAAACAATTACTAACTTCGTCAGTTTTTACCAATTTTTTCAAAGAGTTTGGAAGGAGGATTAAATAGTTTACATGTATAAAAAAGACTAAAAATATTTTTTCATTAAAATCAATTTTTTTTTCTCAAATTTGTACACTTTTTTTTTTTGCAAAATTTCTTAAAACACAATGTTATTTTTCGCAATATTATTAGAGTGCATTTATTTATTATTTACAGTTCGAAGAGTAACTGTTCGCATAAGTGGTCAAATTTAAAATATACTATTTCTATCACTTTTACCCGTTTTTAATCTATGTATGTTTTTTGGGTAGAATCTTCATACAAAATGTCATGTTCTTTAATTTATTACACAGTGTAACACATTAAATGCAATCTTCTTCTTGTTTTTGGTTTTAGAAGTACTTATCGAAACTAACAAAACCCCATTTGGGTTTAGCTGCTGTTCGAATTTTGTGGCCTGTTGTATAATTTGGTTAAAACTATTTTTTCCTAAAGAACATGGAATTTTTCTCACGGCTATATCTCTGTAACCAATTGGAATTTTGTTTTCCTGTCTTCGACACAACAGTAGCTATAGATTAGGAGAAAAAAGTATCACACAAGATAACTCGAAGAACTGCATCTAGGCCATAAAATCCGAACAGCAGCTAAACTAGCAAAACCGAAATGGGGTTTTGATAGTTTTGATAAGCATTTCGAAAAGCCACACACGAGAAAGAGTTTGCCCTCGCTGACTTCAAAAATTTTACACTGTGTTAGTTAAGAATTCTTTTGTGTTTATTGAATAGCCAAGAGTCACACAATGCTAAATTAGGCGTCCGATGTGAACTATTTCATATCCGAAGCCAAAAAATTTAATAACAATGCCACTCAAATTTGGTTTATGCTAATTTATTAAATCTAATTAGTCGAACCTAGAAGGTAGCTTTCTTAGGTTGGATACATGGATATATTGTAAAAAATAATTATTTATTCAAGTTAAAATTTTGCTAAAGAACGACATAGGAAATCATCAATGCTGCTTGAATTATAGCTGAAAAACTTAGCAAACAAACATCAAGATAAAAATAATATAAAATGTTTAAAAAAAAGTTTCACCCTGACTTGGAATTTTTCACCTCCTCGAGAATGACCCCGAAAATGTTCTACAGTATCTAACGTAGTTAACAAACTAGTAGTAAAGTCTCCAATCTTAAACGATAATGGTACTTGGGGGGGCAAAAACCATTTATAAAAAATGATGCTCATCCAAATGATGTAAATAACCTGTATTGTTACATTGTTACTACTACATGAGCAGTAAATTAAGTACAAGCTTTGACGATAACATCACTGATGAAATAAAAAGTTCATAAAGTTAAAAAATCTCCTGGCTATGATCTTGTTACTGCTTAACCGCTCAAAAATTTGCCATATCAAGGAATAATAAAATTAATATCTTTACCAAATGCTGCATTTGTTTGAAGGTAGCTGAAGTAATAAGGATACAAAAACCTTAAGTCCTATCGCACCTATTTTACTACTGCAAACAACAGGAACACTTTTTTTTTTTAAAGATTAGCAGTTCTAGATTGGATTAAGGAGATTGATACCAAACCATCATTTTGGTTTTCGCAAAGGTCTCTGTGTTATTCTTAGAACACAGGCAGAAGGAGTTTGTCACTTGAGATTAATATAAGAACTTAAAACTGTCCTACCAAGAAAATATTGTTGTCTACTCGAATCATATATTACTGACAAATATTATACAGGACAAAATAGAAACCACTAATCTGAGTAATACCAAATAACATCCGGAGTACTGCAAGATAGGGTCCTGGAGCCACTCATGTATCTTCTATTCATCCAATATATGCCAAGTCCATAACGATTTAGTTTTATGTACCATCGCAGATGACACAGTTATACTGTTGAATGCTTTAATAAATACTAGCAGACTCCAGCTCTCGAAATTCGAGTGCAATTTCTAGGCAACTTTATTTATCAACTTAGCCAATTTACAAACCAACACTTTTTTGGTTTATTATTATTTTGAATGAAGATAATAAACTCATTAACAAACACATTAACAAATTTAATAAACACACACATAGCATATTTATAATTTTATGTATGTGTTAGTAGCAACTTTAAATGCAATTTACTCAAAACAAAGGACAAAATTTAAAAATCTGTAAATCTGGAAAACAGCTAAAAAGAAATACCTTTCAAATAATATACGTTTGGTCAAAATCGGGATAAAATGGTAGAACAAAACATCGGTCACAAGAAATCGCTTAGCCTATTAATACAATAGATAGTGTCCATAAATAAACTACAAACAGCAATCGTTACAATAGAACAATGGACAAAAATGTGAGGACTAAAATTGAACAACACACAATCAGTTCATATTGGGTTTTCTTTAAAACATATAGCACACATTCCTCTACTTATCAAACAGCTAAAAATAAACTCTGACGCGAAGCTAAACTGGAAAGAATACATTAAAAATACTTTCGATTTTCGATTGTGGTCGAATTAACTGATCGAACGAATTTTCATTCGTTATTATGGCGCAGATTCGATAAAATAGCGCTATTGTGAATTTCACTCAATAGGATTGTTCACATTAGTACATATTTATCAGCTAGCACTATAAATAAACATTGTTTACAAATTTATTAAAGAAAAAAATAATTATTCATTAACATGGAATTATGGTTCTATGATCGTCCGATGGAGATGAATGCTTCGTCATGAGAGATGCTTCCAACATTTTGAAAATGGATTGCACTACGTTGGTATGCGAAGTTTTAACAAGGGTACCATTTGTTTACAGATTTATAGTAAATATTCGACTACAAAGAGGCGTTTATGGAATTGCTGTCTACAACAGATGAACTGCTGCGGCAATACCCACAAGGCAGATCAATCTCATGAAATTAAAATAATTTACAACTTATATTTTCAATAAGTTTTACAAACTGCCATCCAGCATCGAAAGCAAAATTATGTTCAATTGAAAATTCGTTGTAAAACGCAATGTTCGACAGTGCTGCCAACTCATAATACGAATTTGACATTCGATAGTCGATGTTCGATAGCCAACGAAGATCGAAGATCGAATGCAACTCATAATAAGGGCCTAAATATGGGAGACTAAAAGGGCTTATGAATGGAAACTCAGAATTATTAATTACCTACAAAATATTACTATAACTAGTGTGGTTATATGGTAGTGTACGTTGGGGTTGTGTCAAAAAGACAGCATCAAAACTCCATGGTATATCAGCAATGATGACATACATCGAGATCTAAACATAACTGCGATCAGGCAAGAAGTCTCCCAAACAGCCCAGAAACAGAGATTACGTCGTCAGCTACACTCAAACGATAAAATGCCAGCTCTTTTGCGTAATTCTGGCCTGACCAGGAGACTCGACCGCACTAAATCTTACGTTCTGCTGGGACTTAGACAATCAGATGAACTGAATCATTTATTCCAACGAAAGGTTTAAAGAATTACTAGTCAGTCACTTTAAAGAAAAATATATGTTTTTCAATGTAAAATATTTACGAAAAAAACCGCTGATAAGAGATTAGCGCATCCGACATAAAAACGCATACTTGTTATATAAAGGGTCCGCCAAATAACCTTTTTTTTTTTTTTGAAAATGCTATAAAAAAAAAAAAAAAAAAAAAAAAAACTACTGAATATTGTCTCAAATTTCTTTTTTTATTTGAAAGTACAATCCTTCCGGTTAATAATGGAAAACAATTTCATTCAAATGGCTTCCTCGGCTGGCCATGCAGTAGCCTACACGATCGGACCAATTTTTAAGCACATTATCGATTGTGTGCATCTGTATTTCACCAATGGCTTCACGAATATTGTCCTTTAAAGCGTCAATTGTCTCTGGCTTGTTGGCGTAACACTCATCTTTGAGGGCACCCCACAAATAATAGTCAAATCGCAGCTCCGAGGTGGCTAAACGACATCAGCTCTGCGGCTGATAATGCGATCTTCAAAAACAGGGCGGAAAACATCGAGTGTAGCTTCGGCTGTAGCGCCGTCCTGTTGAAAGCAAATGTTGCCAATATCCTCCCCTTCAAATTTTGTGAACAAAAATTCGTTCAACATGGCCCGATAACGATCACCATTGACTGTAACGGCCTCTGGACCAAAATCCGCACCAAACAGTGACTTGTTTTGGGTGTATCGGCTTTTTAATGTATGCGCGCGGGTTTTCTGTGCCCCAAATCCGACAATTTTGCTTGTTTATATACCCGCCAAGATTAAAATGAGCTTCATCTGAAAAGATGATTTTTTTTTGGCAAAATCGGCATATTCTGTAAGTCGATCGCAGGCCCACTTAGCGAAGCGAAAACGCATTGGATGGTCAGTTCAACTCCTGAACCGATTGGACTTTGTATGGCGTCATACCAAGGTCTTTATGGAAAATTCGTCTCAATGATGCCTCCGGAATGTTCAATTCTTGAGAACGACGGTGAATTGATGTTGATGGCGCTTCACGCACACTTTCTGCCACAGCAGCAATATTCTCGGGTGTACGCACTGTTTTTGACTTTTTACGCTTTGTTTTATCGATGAGGATGCCAGTTTTTTTCACTTTTTTCACAAGATAACGAACATACGGAGCTGACGGTGCTTCTCTTCTTCCAAAATCCGTACGCAATTTTCGCACACATTCTGCAACATTACGATGAATTTCAAAGTAATGTCGCAATATTTCCCAGCGTTGTTAAAGCGTATACGCAACCATATTCGTTCCGCGGAAGGATAAAACTAATTATCTGTCAAATCAGCTAAGTGTTACCATTCACGAAATAAGCACTAGTTGAAAAAAAAAAAAAAAAAACGTTAGATGGCATACCCTTTATAATGAGTGAGATCGAAAAAATCTTAACACACATTTTTCCTATTGATTTTTTTACAAGCATTTTTTAGATCCTTTTTAAATCAAGTTATCTATGAAAAATATGTCAGTTATAAGTCTTAATGGGAAACTTATTCACTTGTTGATTAAAAAGAGTGACGAAATTAAATATTTTCAACAAAATCCTTCTATAGCAAACAATATGCAGTTGCAGCAAAAGATGCAAGTCATTTATTAAGAAAAAATACTCATTCCTTTCATACGCCAACACAATGTGCATATATTTCTGGGTCCGATTTGGTATCCTGTCATTACGTTAAGATAGCTCTTGAGTGGTACAAGAATAATAACGTAGTTTTAGTAACAAGTGAGGCAAATCGTCCAAACAGTCCGGAGCTTAGGCCAATAAATAGATGTTGGGCTCTGGTGAAAAGGAAATTGAGAGCACAAAAAAAGTGTCCCAAAATGGGGACTACCTATTTCAAAAAGGTTATAGAAACTACCATAAAATGCCTAGTGATAGGATTTCCGGAAAAGGTCCATAAGTGCCAAAGTAGTGATTAGAACTATAAAATTTATTTTTTGTAAGCTTTAATATAATGTCAAATAAATAAAACAAAAATGAAGACTCTTGGTTCAATGGTTTCCTTATTATTACATTTTGAGGACTGGTATGTTAAGATTTTTTCGATTTCAATCCTTATATAGATAGCTTCTAATCCAATGTATTCAAAACAAAATATGTAACTGCCTGTACAACAGTATGTAAAACAATTAAATCGTTTTTATGTGGTCAGGGTATAATGAGTTTACGCTGATGTATGTAACTAACAAAAATATTTTACCTGGACCCATATGTTATTATACTGATGGACTCAGAATTACTTACTGAGTTGATTTAGCGATGTCCGTCCCTCCGTCGATATGGATGTCCGTCCGTCTGTGTGTTCATGTAAACCTTGTAATCAAACTTGAGATCGCAAATATGAATATATTTGTTGAAATTTGGTATATGAGCTTCTATCGACTGTAGGATGAACGCTATTGGTTCATATTCAGACCTATTCCCAAAGAAATATTCCCTGTGAGATCGACTTAAATTGCCATTAGATCTAAATTATCACATAGATCTCGATCAAGTTAGGTTTATGTGTGTTTATTGCATCCGTTAATCAGTAGTCCAACAATAAATCCTATAGGATAATTCTGAGCCCACGTATGTGGCCACTTTCCGATCTTCACTTAAATCCATCAAAACCAAAAATATTGCACAGAATTTTTCAAATTCGGTTTGTATATGTTTTTGCAAAATATAAGAGACTTTATCAAATGTGGTCCGATTCGGTCCATTTTTCGATCTAGTCCCCATATAAATATACCATGTGATGTGATTATTTTCAAATATGCAGGCAAAAAAAAAAATAGTAATAAAAATTCCAACTAGTTGGACCTTAGACCAATTCTCGAAACGCAGGTATCACATAATCTGTCAAGGCCGACCTTAATTTTCTTACTTGTTTTAATTATAACTAATAAGAGTGTTAAAATCAGCTGTGCCGAATCTTTGATACCCTCCACATCGGTTTGAGTCTTGATAATAAATGTAAATGAAAAAGTAAACAATTTGTTAAACTTAATACCAAATTATTTCAGCAAATTCTTTGGGTTGGTTTTCGTCTTTTCTATTATTTCGGTGTTTGCTTTTTGGTCATCGTGGTTGCTGATCGGCATGCATTTAGGTTATATACCTATATGCATGCGTTTCCGATTATATGACATAACTTCTCGCTTAATTTAGTTTTTGCTAATTAAATAGCTCGCCCTAACCTCCATTGCAAAGGTAATGGTTGTGTAGGGTGGCTATATGCATTAAATCGTGCTAATTGGAGATGGCTGTATAGTTTCTTTTAACTGGCCAAATATTGCGGCAATATAGGTCGGATGGAGTAACAAAATAATAACCAAAAAAAACTCTCTCAATTTTTTTATTTAAATATTGACATATTTGGAAAACATAGAGAATAAATTTTTAATAATAAATATTCAAACTAGGGATGCCAAACGCAAAAAACCAAATGTCCCAAACATTTTAAATAAAATAATTTGTTTTCTTTATTTTCTGAAAAAATTCAAATTTTCATCCAAAAAAAAATTGTGAAAATTTATGTATAAAAAATAACATTCTCCTCAAATTGCGTTTATTTTTGTAACAGCTTTTATGTTCGCAATTCTTAAATATCATTTGACGTTTTCTAAAATTCATTGCATTTAAATTAATGTTTTCTGTAGTCCGATTCTGTAAATTTCAACGATCCGACAATCGCAAAATATATCGACAGCTATTGTTGTTTGCACTAAGGATTAAGTGATTCACTAAGTACATACATCTTAACGACAGTCGACAAATCTATTTTTCTATTTATTTAAATTGTAAACGAGTGGCATCTCTGTCAAAATAAGCGAAAAACACAAAGAAGAATAGAAAAAAACAAATTACTTCGTGTTTGACAGGATGATTTCATGTTTATGTTTAATATCTTTATTTTCTTTTACTAATATTTCTGTTTATTTATTTGAAAATGAAATAATGAATTGAATATGCTATTTAATTTTTTTATTTATATAAAAAAGTTTTTTAATAAAAGCAAAATATTTTCATTATTTCATGATTTTTATTTATGTATGACGACATTTCAACCTAAAAATTTAGGTTTTTATCGATTGAACAAACAACACAAAAATGGTTGTCGTTTAGATAAAAACAATAGCGAATATCGTTTACAAATTTTACTGATAATTTTGCTATTTCCTTTTTTTTTAACGATTCGACTATCGTTGAAAGAAGTTACTGAATCGCCGTACTGAAAAGCTAGTAATTTCTCCTGACTGTCAATATTTTTTTTAAATGTAAAAATTTTTTAAATGTAAACATAGGTATTTGGTGTTTTTTTTTTTGGAATTTCAATTTGTGTTTAACGAATAAAATTTATATATTAAAGATGCAATTGATGTCTTTTAAATTTAAAATTATAATTTCCGACGTTTTGATATGATTTTCTGAATTTCAATTAATTGTAATTTATAATTGGAAATTTTTAATTCCAGTTTTTATACCCTATACCACTATGTGGTTAGGGTATAATGACTTTGTGCTGCTGTTTGTAACAACCAAAAATATTTGACCTAGACCCATCTTTAATTATACCGATCGAATCAGAATCACTTTTTGAGTTGATTTAACAATGTCCGTCCGTCCGTCCGTCCGTGCGTCCGTCTGTGTGTCCATGTAAACCTTGTAATAAACTTCAGGTCGCAAATATGATTTTATTTTGATGAAATTTGGTATATAAGCTTCCATCGGCCATAAGATGAAAGCTGTTGAAATTGGTGAGAATCGGTCCATGATCAGACCTAGCCCCCATACAAATTACCCCTATGAAATCGACATAAATTGCCATAAGATGCAAATTGTCATATAGATCTTACTCAAATTGGGTTTCTATGCGTTCATTACATCCATTAATGAGTAGTCCAAAAACGATCCCTTTGGCCCCATATAGAGCTGCTTCCCGATCTTCACTTAAATCTATTAAAAAACAAAAATATTGCACTGATTCTTCTCAAATTTTGTTTGTATATATTTTTTCAAAATACAAGAGACTTTACCAAACATGATCAGGTTCGGACCTAGTCCATATATAGCATCCGATGTGAACTTTTTCATATCTGTAGCCAAAAAAATTAATAAAAATACCACTCAAATTTGGTTTTTGCTTATTTTCTATGTCCAGTTGGTTGGGCCTAAGAGATAGGGTTTCTAAACGCATGGTATAGGGTATCGTATAGTCGGTCTAGACCGACTATAATTTTCTTACTTGTTAGAATTGATATTTTCTTAAATTTGAATTGGAAATTTAAAAAGTGCAATTTTGTATTTATGTGAATAATAATGCTTTAGTAATTATAAACAATTTTTAAAAATTAGATCTAATCGCAATCAGATATTTTGTAGGTAAAGCAGAATTATAATTCTATATAACTATGTAGAACTGTTTTGAAAGCAAAAAACTCATTGATGAACTCGGTAACTCTATTTTGTAAAGACAAGAAAACGTTAGTATGCCAAACTTATGTTCATATTTGTAAAAGAATAATGAAAAAACGTATGAAATAAAAGACCAGTCCGTGTATACTCTTAACATTGTTCTGTATGATATCTAGTTGAAAATATTAACATTCATGTTAAAATAAAAATAACTATTGCAAAGCTAATTAGAACAAAAATTGTGGCGCCATCTACTGCGGCATAGTCACGCTGAGCAAAATGAAGTGACACTCTGCTAATGCAAAAGAAATGTATTTTCCACACAACAAAATATTGCAGAATTTTAAGTAAATAAAATAATATACCGACTTATTTCTAACATGTAGTTGTTATGGATATACATGTATAATATATGTATAGTTATTATTTGTATAATTTAATATGTTTATATAAATTTATAAATAAATTTATACATAAAATTTTTTTTTGCTATATTTACATTGTTTTTTTTTTTATTAACAACTAAGTATTTTAGCATTATTTGCTTTAGATGCTGGTGAATTTTTACTCCCTTTATATTAACTCGTAGTGTCTGCTTGTCGAAAAAATTTTGGATCGATTTTAACCCCTTTCCCGTCGCCCAATCGATCCGAAACTTTGCAGGCAGGCTCGTGGCAATGACAGAAATTATCTAGTAAATTTTTTTAGTGATGCCAAAACAATGGAAACTTTTAAATTTTTCTACCAGAGTTGATAAAAAAATGTACAAAGGGTTAGTTTTTATTATATTATTACCACAACGACCACAAAAACAACAAGTCCAGCTATGACAACAATATAACATTTAGAATAACAACAAGAACACTATAGAAACATCATATTTTAAATTTTTTTTTACTTTTTCAGAGATTTCCCTGGAGCTGATTTTTGAAATAGAAATCTTCCCATGAATTTGGAGAATCATTCTCACTAAAAACGATCACCTTAGCTATCCTATTGAGGGCGTGATCGTGACAAGAATAACATAGAAAATTATATTTTTGCAAGACTTTTTTTAATTCTTCATTCAAATCCCGAGTCCTAATCGACCGATTTGGAAGATTTTAAATAGCAAACTTTTCAGGATGTAAATGAATTAGTTTTTATGTCAACGAGCACCCTATCTGCCCGATTGATGCCGCCATCGTGATTTCCACAGACGGACAGACGGACAGACGGAAATCGCTATATCAACTCCGGTTGTTATAAGGATCACAAATATATATATTTTATGGGGTCCAAAATTTTTTTTCTAATTATTACAAACGAAATGACAAACTTATATATACCCTTCGCACACTGGAGTTGAGGGTATAAAAATGTGTCACACACCTAAGCCTCGAATTGGGTCGTGTAATGGGAACAACTATGGCAAAGACATTCTAAAACGACGTAAACTAAATTTTTAGATTTTTGCTAATTATAATTAGGAATATTTATTTGTTAATATGTTAAAGTCTAAATTACGAAATGAAAATTTCTGTATTGGTGCTTGAATAACAATGAAAATAATCAGTAAATATATATAAGTGGGGGATTCGCCTTTCAAATATGTATAAAAACAGCAAATATAAAATTATACGACACAACTTTGAACAGACATAAGATATTTACAATCCAGCATCTACGGAGACCAGATAATGTGGAACGACTTAATTGGAGGTTGTGGTGTAGTTGTAACTTAAGTAAAAAGTTCAACATTTAAACCCAATATTTATGACAAATGTTTCCATTTAACTAAACATTAACTCAAGCTTAACGATCGTCTAACCCAGCAAATATATTGTTTTACACTGAATTAATTGAATGAAAACCTAATTTAAAGAAAAAAATTTAATTTATTGACCTTTAAAAAAATAATTAGATGGACGAAAAATGGATAATTACTTTTAAATTCATTTTGCAACCAAAAACATAGCTTTTAGCCCAAATTCTATTTTTCAAAACCAAATAATACGTTGGGTACACGCTAGAAGACTCTGAACAAATGTGTAGTTAAATTTCAAGTGCAATGTTGAGTATTCGTATTTAAAAAAAAAAATATTATTTTAAAATTGTTTTGCAATTAAATTGTGTGAGTTTAAAAACAAATGTTTTTCATAAACGTATTGGATAAACATTGATATGGAAAAATATATCACAAACTAAAATCGAAAGTCTGTTCTTTGTGAAACAAAAATAAAGTATAGAAATAATAAATTCTAATAAGCCAACTATAAAAATGATGGTCTAAATGAAAGTTGTATAGTAGAATACATTAAACCATCGAACAAACAATATCGTTTAGTTTAATAGAATAAAAAAAAAATAATATTTCTAATAATATAACGGCAACTCAAGCGTATTAAAATGAGGTCTATACATTGTTATGCTCTATTAGTGTTGATCGTTATGATATGGACTATTCACAATGTCAAAGCAGCTCCTACGCCTTCCACTGTAAATAATAATCAACCGGACAAGGTCGTCTCGAATTCTACTATCTTTGATTTACCTACAAATATTGATGAAGATGAGATGCTGCATGAAATCGCTCTATACATGTCAGACAACATGAATCGTTCCGTAGATCCTTGTGAAGATTTCTTTCAATTTTCCTGTGGTAATTGGCGAAAATCTACCAGAGTACCACAGCAGGGACGAAAAATTGCCTTCTTAAATGTCATGCAAACTGTACTAGGTGAATTGCTGGTAGAGTTTTTGAAAAAACCATCTTCAAATGATACTAAAAGTGCAGAGGCTAAAGCGAAGCTATTTTTTAATTCATGTTTAAACGGTGGCAAAGATATGAATGTGGGATTGAAAGGTTTGCTCGATAATGAAAAGGAACTTTTTGGAAAACTTAAACTTACTGGCAAAGATGATTGGATACCAGTGAACTTTATGTCACCCTACGGCATTTATCCTCTGCTGCCGCTAAGTGTTAACTACAGCATGTCCAGCAGACAATATGAAATATCTCTATCTTTGCCAATGCCATTTTTGAATAATTTCCCCGAATACTCCAAGTTCGAAGATTTGTTACAAAAAGTGGGTCTAACTGTTCAGGAATTTAAAATAATGCTAGAATATGAACGTAATCTTACCACAAAAGCTATGGAATTGAAGTCACTGGAGCGCGTAACAGTAACGGAATTTTTACAGCTACACGAAAAAGATCCGATTGATTGGAAATCTTTCTTCAGGCAAGCCTTTGGTGATAAACTCCAAGGCAGTTGGTATATTCAGAATAAAATTTCCAATTTCACCGATCTAGAACGTTTCTTACGTAAATCTCCTACCGCACATTTGCGTAACTATGTTAAGTGGCGTACCATCATGAAGTTTTATAAAATTTGGAAAGCGGAAATAGGGGAAGATTCAAACCGCGAACAAATGTGCCGCCAGCATACCGAATCATACATGCCCTATGCTATGCTACCGTGGTTCATAGAGTATCTCTATGATGTGGAACGTCGTGAGGATACTTTGAAAATTGCCGATGCCTTACAAACACATTTTTTTGAAATGATCGATAACTACACGTGGCTGGATGATGAGACCAAATCAAACGTCAAGGCTAAATTAAGGGCTATGGATATTGTGGTTGGTTACCCGGATGAAATGCGTCACCGAGAGGTAATTGATATGTTGTACAATGATGTGGAAATTACTAGCGACTGGTATAAGAATCTTTTAAATCTAGAAGCTAATCGTGGTCTTACAGCCTTGAATTCAGTGCATAAAACCACTCTCCCTCCCATGATGTCACCTTACAACGTCAATGCCTATTATGCTGACTACATCAATACTGCATTCATTAGTATGGGTGTCTCGCAAATGCCTCTGTATCATGTAAGACTCCCAGCTTCTCTTAAGTTTGGCGGCATCGGTATGTTAATTGGCCATGAAATCTCGCACGCCTTTGATTCGAATGGTTATCTCGTCAACTATGATGGCAAACGTCACAAGTGGTTGTCTCCCTCTTCGCTGCGCAACTTTAAGGAACGTTACAATTGTTTGGAAAGCCAATACAACAAATTCATTTATCGTGGCATACAGACCAATGGCACCGCCACTATGGCCGATAATATTGCCGATAATGCTGGTATTCGTTTGGCCTATCATTCCTATAAGCACAACTCTGGCTCTGACGAAGGCTTACAGACTCCTCTACCTGGCATGGATTTTAACAACGATCAATTGTTCTTTATCAAATATACTCAGACCTTTTGTAATGGTCGGGATGATGCTTATAAAATGGAGCATATTCAAAAGGATCTTCATGCCTATGGAGATTTTCGTGCTTTGGGTGCGCTACGTAATATGCCTGAATTTGCCAAGACTTTCAAGTGTAAGTTGGGTTCCGAAATGAATCCCTTGAAGAAGTGTGTAGTTTGGTAAATAAGTACTATTGTAGAGAAAAACATACTTAAAATAAATAAAATTATGTAGAATTGTAAATTGTAATGAGTGTGTAAATTGTTTAGTTCATTGAGATCCCAGCAAGAGAAAAAGTGAAGACATTCTAGAAGAATAACTTTTGCTTAGATTTCAAAGTAACAATATGTTTATCTTTGAGGCTTAATTTAAACAACTTCAAAATATCAATGAAATATTTCATCATACAACTTCCAAATATAAACATATAAAGTGATTTCCAACCGAAAAGTTAAGTCAATCTAATAGCACCATTTTTGCATTGCTTTCTGTCTCTTAAGACGTTGTTTAAAATAACTTCCAAAATGTCAGTATAATTTTCAATTTTTTCAATTTTCAATATCTTTTTAAATAGTTCAATTCTTTACTATATCACAATGTCTAGCATTAAGTGTCGCTTACGTTTGCAGACTCAGGTGGTGAACCAAACAAAACCTATTTTTTGCTTAGCCATGGTACCCGAAATATTGGCCTTCAAAGCCCAGATATTGATTTTGGAATATCTTGAATAATATTTTTAATAATATTTTTAGAATCGTTCCTTTTCCGAAAAATTGGCAAGGCGATTTTTTGTGACCTTTTGTACGCTTTTAGTTACCAACCAATGTTGACAAAAAACATACCATTTGGAAGGTATTTCTTTGTAGATGTGCATTATCTATATACATGTTCACCGTCTGGTACATCTTCTTGCAGTAATAATCATTTAAAGTTGCAACTAACACATACATAAACAAGTAAGAAAATTACAGTCGGTCTAGACCGACTATACGATACACTATACCATGCGTTTAGAGACCCTATCTCTCAGGCCCAACTAACTGGATATAGAAAATAAGCATAAACCAAATTTGAGTGGGATTTTTATTAATTTTTTTAGCTGCAGATATGAAAAAGTTCATATCGGATGCTATATCTATATGGGGACTAGGCCCAAAAATGGACCGATCCTGACCATGTTT
This sequence comes from Cordilura impudica, assembly GCA_963682025.1. Taxonomy (NCBI): domain Eukaryota; kingdom Metazoa; phylum Arthropoda; class Insecta; order Diptera; family Scathophagidae; genus Cordilura; species Cordilura impudica. The sequence goes on along the minus strand of OY821518.1, from coordinate 128,951,718 downwards.
GGTAAAATCTCTTGTATTTTGCAAAAATATATACAAACAAAATTTGAGAAGAATCAGTGCAATATTTTTGTTTTTTGATAGATTTAAGTGAAGATCTGGAAGCAGCTCTATATGGGGCCTACGACTAAGAGTTGTCCAATAGGGATCATTTTTGGACTACTGATTAATGGATGTAATATATACATACAAACCCAATTTGACTAAGATTTGTATGATAATTTGGATCTTATGGCAATATATGTTGATTTCATAGGGGTCATTTGTATGGGGGCTAGGTCTGAACATAGACCGATTCTCACTAGTTTCAACAGCGTTCATCCCATGGCCGATAAAAGATTAAATACCAAATTTCATCAAAATATATTCATATTTGCGACCTGCAGTTTGATTACAAGCTTTACATGGACACACAGACGGACGGACGGACATCGTTAAATCGAATCAGAAAGTGATTCTGATTCAATCGGTATATTAAAATATGGGTCTAGGTCAAATATTTTTTGTAGTTACAAACAGCAGCACAAAGTCATTATACCCAATCCACATAGTGGTATAGGGTATAAACATTAATTAGTGAATAAATTCAATTAGTGAATATTTTCATTGGGAATGAACTATAGGTCACCCGTTAAGAATTGCAGAATATTTGATTGTCTACTATGTTGTTTCTCTATGTTAGAGGTTGATGCTGTTCCCCAGAGTTAGATCCCATATGCCCATTATAGTGACAGCGGTTTGTATGAAAAACATTTTTTAGTCGAATTTTGAGGTGTGCAGGTCGGATTATTGTGACACTGGATCTAAAACTTTAGTACACAAAATTTTGGTCAAATCGGACAACGCTTTCTGGACGCGCATTGAGTTCAAAATTCAAATATGCATTTATATGTAAAAATCATCAAATAAAAATCATTTTTCTCAAAAATTTTGATATAAATAATTGCATTTTAACTAAACTAATTAATAAACCACAATCTAGAGTAAATTATCTTTCTATTAAAACAACAAAATCTCTTATCGGTTGAAAAACAGGCAAGTTATACCAAGTTCCCCAGGCAGTAAATGCGCCGCAGACCACTTGATTAAGAAAATCGAGCTGAAATTTTTAACGAGATTGCAATAATTTACAACAACAACATTGTTGCATTCTCCTGATCCCAAAATGATCTTATGTAAAGTATTTTTCTTCTCGTCTATTTTATTTTGTTTTTTACTTGATATATGATCTTTCAATATGCTATGGTTCAAAAAGTAAACATTGCAGAGGCTTTTATTTTCTATATAAAAATATTTTTGGACGACTACTCATATTAGTAACTCATGAACTCATAAAAAATTCCAAGGCTTTCTCTATTACAGTACTCTAGATATATAACATTAAATATTTACTTCTTATGGTGTTTGCCACGCCTATTGTTCCAATCACGCCCATTTTTAGGAGATTTCTCACGTTTATAACTCATGAACTCACACAAAGTTCCAAGGCTTTCACTATTGTACTACTTTAGTTATATGATATTAAATATTTAGCCTGAATGGGGGGTGCCACGCCCATTGGTCCGATCCCGCCCATTTTTTCCACCACTCTTAAATTTTTTTAATATGTAAATGTACATTAGGGTGTCGGCCATTTTTTTTTTTTTTTTGAATTTTAAGACGTGCGGGTCGCAAAATTTGAGTCAAATCGGACAATGCTTTCTGGACGCGCATTGAGTTCAAAGTTCAAATATGAGTAAATTATTTTTCAAGGAAAACAACAAAATCTATTATGGGTTGAAAAACAGCCAAGTTATATCAAGTTCCCCGGGCAATAAATGCGCCGCAGACCACTTGATTAAGAAAATCGAGCTCACAATTTTAAAGACATTGAAATAATTTACAACAACAATATTTGTGCATTCTCCTGATCCCAAAATGATCTTATGTAATGTGTTTTGCATCACTTCTATTGTTATGCCGTTCTAAATTAATTTCAAAACGGTAAGTATTTTCTAGCACTATTTCAAAGTCTCCAATTTTACTTTTTCAAAAATTTTGTACAAGAAATTTTCCGAAATCAGCGATTGGACTTTAAGATCGTATTAGCAGATTATATGTGATTAAAAATGCCATATATTGTAGGTATTCTGTTCTTAATTTGGCGAGGGCAACGTTTTTATTTCAGCTGTTAGGCTACATCTTTTTGATGTTTTCATATTTCAAATATCTTTTATCAAAATATTATACTACTTGATATAAGTTATTAATCCTGTAAATTAAGGTTAAATTGAAACATTTTAAATTGTCCCCCTTTAAGCTCAAAAGTCAAATTTAAGGATATTTACATTTTTTTCTTACCAAATTATCGAAATAATATATATTTGTGGGAGGATTTCGATAAAACTTGTTGATAATATTTTAATAATTCCAAAAAATAATATTCTGGACTTACTTTCTGAAATTAACCCGTGGGGTACTCAAACTGTGTCCTAGTTTTAATTTTTTTTTTCTCAGAATTATTATATTCATATAAAGGTATATCAAGGGCCTACATTCGAAAAGTGCTATCTACATTTGACAGCAATTTTAATTTTTCATTTCAAACTGTTCTCTGACATAACTGTCAAATATAATATTAATTTTGATATCATACATGATTAGCACGACTATTTCAATAGATATTGTGGCAAATCAATCGACAAATACTTTCCGATCTTATTAATAAATTAGTTTTACACACTCTCTTTAAAATAATTATTAATGCAGATAGCACTTTTTGAATATAAGCCCTCGATATACAAATTTGTTTATACTGTATTAAATATAAAAATTAATTTATCTAAATATTTTCATAAAATAACGAATAAATTTGAGGAATTTTATAAATTCATTAAATTTGTTTTATCTAAAAAAAATCCTGATGAAGAAAATATTTATAGATTTTCATATAGAGTCAATTTGATATCAAATAATTCCAGGATGTTATTTTTTAGAATTATTAAAACAACTTTTGGCGCAATCCTTCAACAAATATATATTATTTCGATAATTTGTAAAAAAAAAATGTAAATATACTTAAATTTGACTTTTGACCTTAAAGGGGGACAATTTATAGTGTCTCAATTTAACCTTAATTTACCGGATTGAGAACTTATATCAAGTAGTATAATATTTGGTAAAAGATATTTGAAATATGAAAACACCAAAAAGATGTAGACTAACAGTTGAGAAAGTATGAAAAACCACATTTTTCTTAAAATTCGCTGAAATAAAAACGCTGCCCTCGCCAAATTAATAATAGGATTCCTACAATGTTTGGCATATTTATATCATTTGTTAATAAGACCTTGAAGTCCAATCGTTGATTTCGAAAAATTTCTTGTACAAAATTTTTGAAAAAGTATAATTGGAGACTTTGAAATAGTGATAGGAAATACTTACTGTTTTGAAATTAATTTAGAACGGCATAACAATAGAAGGCATAACATAAGATCATTTTGGGATCAGGAGAATGCACAAATATTGTTGTTGTAAATTATTTCAATGTCTTTAAAAATGTGAGCTCGATTTTCTTAATCAAACGGTCTGCGGCGCATTTATTGCCCGGGGAACTTGATATAACTTGGCTGTTTTTCAACCCATAATAGATTTTGTTGTTTTCTTTGATAGATAATTTACTCATATTTGAACTTTGAACTCAATGCGCGTCCAGAAAGCATTGTCCGATTTGACTCAAGTTTTGCGACCTAAAGTTTTAGGTCCAGTGTCACAATAATCCGACCCGCACGTCTTGAAATTCCAAAAAAAAAAAATGGCCGTCACCCTAATGTACATATAAAGGGTCCGCCATCTAACGTTTTTTTTTTTCAACTAGTGCTTATTTTGTGAATGGTAATACTTAGCTCATGTCTGATTTGACAGATAATTAGTTTTATCCTTCCGCTGAACGAATATGGTTGTGTATACGCTTGAACAACGCTGGGAAATATTGCGACATTACTTTGAAAATCAAGGTAATGTTGCAGAATGTGTGCGAAAATTGAGTATGGATTTTGGAAGAGGAGAAGCACCGTCAGCTCCGTATGTGCGTTATCTTGTGAAAAAAGGGAACGTAACTGGCATCCTCATCGATAAACCAAAGAGTGAAATGCCAAAATCAGTGCGTACACCCGAGAATATTGCTGCTGTGGCAGAAAGTGTGTGTGAAGCGCCATCAACATCAATTCAGCGTCGTTCTCAAGAATTGAACATTCCGGAGGCATCATTGAGACGAATTTTGCATAAAGACCTTGGTATGACGCCATACAAAGTCCAATTGGTTCAGGAGTTGAAGCCAACTGACCACCCAATGCGTTTTCGCTTCGCTAAGTGGGCCTGCGATCGATTTACAGAAGATGCCGATTTTGCCAAAAAAAAATCATCTTTTCAGATGAAGCTCATTTTGATCTTGGCGGGTATGTAAACAAGCAAAATTGTCGCATTTGGGGCACAGAAAACCCGCACGCATACATTGAAAAGCCGATACACCCAAAACGAGTCACTGTTTGGTGCGGATTTTGGTCCAGAGGCATAATTGCGCCATTTTTCTTCGAAAATGAGCAAGGAGTGGCCGTTACAGTCAATGGCGATCGTTATCGGGTCATGTTGAACGAATTTTTGTTCGCAAAAATTGAAGAGGAGGATATTGGTAACACTTGGTTTCAACAGGGTGGCGCTACATGCCACACAGCCAAAGCTACACTCGATGTATTGCGCCCTGTTTTTGAAGATCGCATTATCAGCCACAGAGCTGATATCGTTTGGCCACCTCGGAGCTGCGATTTGACTATTATTTGTGGGGTGCCCTCAAAGATGAGTGCTACGCCAACAAGCCAGATACAATTGACTCTTTAAAGGACAATATTCGTGAAGCCATTGGTGAAATACAGCTGCACACAATCGATAATGTGCTTAAAAATTGGACCGATCGTGTAGGCTACTGCATGGCCAGCCGAGGCAGCCATTTGAATGAAATTATTTTCCATTATTAACCGGAAGGATAGTACTTTCAAATAAAAAAAGAAATTTGAGATAATATTCAGTAGTTTTTTTTATAGCATGTTCAAAAAAAAAAAAGTTATTTGGCGGACCCTTTATTTATTTACATTTTAATACGTCAGCCTTCGGCTATTGGGTCTAAAGGCTCCAAATACAATGCCAAACTGTTGCAGATTATGAGGGACATTTTAAGTCCAAGTATTACGACCTATTCGATCTATTGCGGACAGGAGAATGTTTTCAACAGACAGACTGGTAGATAGACAAACACCGGTAGAGCGACTTCACCTTTTGTAAGGATCAGGAATATATATAGTTTATGGGATCTCCGGAATATATTTCTATAAGTTACAAACGGATTAACCAACTGACAAATACCCTTTGCACTGACATACGAGTGTACCCTCTGGAGGGTATAAAAATGAACTTTTTAAAATTTAAAGATAAAAGTGCGTTTTCATAAAAATCGCTTCCTAAATCTCTAATCTCTAACCATTCAATTGATTTTTTTTTATCATGACATTAAAATAACACAGTGCAACTCGAAAATATATAACCATATACGGACACCACTACGTGATAAAAGATAAAAAAAGGACCAGTGTCTCCCAGTTTTATCCCAAGTCATGCACTTTTTTTTATGGGCCCCAAAGATTTGAGGCCTCGGTGTCATTTTTGCAAAAATGTGATCATTTTCTCAGGCTCATATCTTGCAAACCGTTAGCAATTTTGATTTACTATCTGAGAAAAAGTTATAGATAGCTCTTGTCATAAAGAATGAAAATTGTGAACATATAAAATCAAAAAAGCTTCTTCTTCAAGATCAAAATCGCAAAAAGCTTTAAAAAATTCGATTTTTTTTACCTTTTTCCCCTGTTCGGGTTCAAAATTCAAGGAAACAATCAACTACAAAAATGTACCTAAGATCTCAATAAACAACTCACGTGATCACGCACCGACCGCAGCAGCACAGGCAAAGCAGTAAGTTCAGCACACGCATCAAGGGACGCAGCACACAATATAAAAGCGACATGATGCTCACATCGAGGGATTACACAGTGCGATGTCAACGAGAGCTCAGCTGTGAAAGTTATAGAGAAAGTGCCACAGCATAATTCGAACACAGCATTGGCAACTGACAATTTCAATATGCAATGTGAAAAAACTGATTTATTTTGCTACGTTTCTGGTCATCAAATCAGAAAAAAAGTTTTACAAGATTTCAAAAGGAAAATAATCTTTTAACTACCGAATTCAATAGAGCATATAAGTTGTTTTTCGACGAACTACACTTGACCGGTGAAAACTCCATATCTAATGCAGTGTGTCGCCAATGTTATATCGACCTCATGGTATGGTTGAGTGGAGGCAAAGATAGCATGAAGTATTGTAAGCCGGTAAACTGGATTAATCGCCCAGGTGAGCATGATGCAGCCACTCGCTATGCCTGCGTTAATTACACATGTCGTCTAATTCGACATGCTGAATATTTTGTATCACCAAGGCCGCCAACTCCAGATCGTAGGACAGAATCTACAGGAATGAGTAGAGCAAGTGGTGTTACTTCTGAAGATCCATTTGATTCCGATTATGAGCCCCAACAGGGAAGAGATGGACCACAACTGATAACAAAATGGAAATGGATTTCATTGTGGCCATATTGGAACTATTGCAGTGACTTGCCATATTATTGACAGCGATTTTAAAGCAAAGAAAACTTAGACATGCTAATGTTAATTCTACGGCGTACCGCAAACGGCAAGCTGAATTTCAGAGCCTCTACACTCTAAATGATGACAATTCGTTCGCCTACTGCAAATATATAAAAGCTTTGGTGTTAAAAATGGGAATGAACTACATTGCTAGTGAGTGGAGGTTATTTATTTGTGGGTCTGTTTCAAGCTTGAAAGCAGTGTTGTTCCATGTGGCGAACCATGAAAGAAAGCTATGAAACATTGAAAGATATAATGAAAAAAATCAAATATTACGAAAATAAATGGAAGATTTGCTGTGATATGAAGGTCGTCAACATTTTGCAAAGGATCATCCATTAGGGCGGCTTCCCAAAATTATTTTATTTTCTTTGTAATTGGGATTCGCGCTCACCTCTGAATCAATTCCAATGTAAGTCGTGGAGACCAAGAGGAAGTGTGGAGGAACAAATGACACAACATAGACTGAAGAATGCACCTTTAGTTGACAATACTCAAGACATCTTGCTGCCACCGCACCACATAAAATTGGGAATTGTTAAAAAATTCATCAAAGTGGAGGAACAAATGAAACAACATAGACTGAAGAATGCACCTTTAGTTGGTAATACTCAAGACATCTTGCTGACACCACTCCACATAAAATTGGAAACTGTTAAAAAATTCATCGAAGTGGCCGTTGTAAATTGTCCAAACGCATTCGACTATTTGAAAAGCGTTTTCTTAAAGCGTAGCGATGCCAAAATTAAAAAAGGTATTGCACTAAATTTAAAACGATCGAGACGCGGAACCGGAAGCAAGAGAATGGGGGAAGGAAATGCTGTATTATTATGAGAAAATCGGCACATCGATGACATTACAGCTGCATTTTTTTAATTTTTATTTTTACGATTTTATCAAACACCTCCCTAGCGATGAGCAAAGAGAACGGTTTCACCAAACCACAATGAAGGCCGATGGAAAAACGGTACAAAGGCAAAAAACTCGACGCATTGTTTGCAGAGGTAATATCAATTTTATTGATGCATTGTTTTGCATTACTTTTTTGATTTCTTTGTTGACTGTTTCCTTGAATTTCGAACGGATTGCTACCTATGGACCTGAACAGGGAAAAAAGGTAAAAAAATCTAATTTTTTAAGTTTGTTGCGATTTTGATTTTGAAGATGATTTTTTTTTATGTTCACAATTTTTGTTTCTTATGACAAGAGCTCCAACTTTGCCTCAGAGTAAATCAAAATTCGGAACGGTTTGCAAGATATGACCCTGAGAAAATTATCACCTTTTTGCAAAAATGACACCGAGGCCCCAAATCTTGGGGCCCATAAAAAAAGTGCAAGACTTGGGGCAAAACTGGGATACACGCAGTGTAATATTTTCACCGATAAAGAAGATTATAAAGAATCAATTTCCCGTTAGGCTACAGGAACTACTTAAAATGATTTTCGTTGGAGTTGATAAAATTTTTCACCACATCCAGATTCTTTCTTTCAGTTATGTAACTAGTTCTCGATCGAGTAACTAACTTTATAACTGAAACCATAATATCTTTAATTTTTTTTTTTTTTTTGTTATTTCAGTAGAATTTAGCTGAATACAGCCTGCAACTCTATTAAGAAACAAATTTGAAATTTCCATTTTTCAAATATCATTAGTAAATTATTGCTAAAAATCAAACAATATTTTATCTACAGCTACCAACGCTTGGTGGTCCTCAAGATCAAATCTAACATTGCACAAGCAAACTAAAAATGACTGACATAAAAACCTAAAAAAATCAAGAAGAAAAAAAATACGATCTAAAAATATTTTGAGGAAAAACTAATAGGCTAAGTAGAACAGCATGATCGATAACACGAGATTTCACAACAACAACAAATTTTTAGTAAGAGCCTAAACTAAGATAATATTTTAATGAAAAAGTGACTTTATACACTCGCATATGCCTTGTAATGAATGAGTAGTGATATTTTGTTTGGCTCTGACCCGTATTAAAATTAAGCCAGATTCTAATAACAAGTCACAAAATAAGTCAGTTGCTTTGCTGGGTCGCTCTAACAGACTTAAGGTGAGAAATAAAGATCAACATTTGGTATGCTAAGCATGAGTTGTGTGTGCAAACGGGATATTAAAATGAACAGGTAGATCGTTACTTCTATTTTTTTTTCAATTTTTTTGTAATTATGCCTGTAATAACAACAACTTCCACATTGAGGAAGGACTAAAAACTAATAAGAGCTGTGGCGCCGAAAATTCATTTGTTATTTCAAATAAACCGTTAGAAGTTGAAAACAGAAAATTAAAGGAAAGCAGATAAACAGATTTTATGTATTTTTCTTAGGACTCATAGAATTTTTAATGACATGGTTAAACAAACATGCAGTAGAAAGGAGATATTCAACAATTCATTAAAAATTTAGTACGCATACCAGGGTTTCGTTTTTTAGATTTTTTTTTTTTTTAAAATATAATTGCTGTTGTAATTTTTAACCCATTGTATTTTTTTAACAACTCATAAGATTTCGATTCCCCATAAGTGTTAGTGATCCAACGTATTAGATATATATGCCAAAAATAATAGATTTGAACATACTTTTTATTATTTTTTCGAACTACATTTGTCCTTACTTCCTATTTAGCCATAAAAGCGTTGAAAACAAGTAAGAAAATTGTGGTTTATCTAGATCGACTATGCGATACCCTATACCATGCGTTCAGAGAAATGGTCTTAGGTCCGAATAATTGGGTATAGAAAATTAGTATAAACCAAATCTGGTGTAGAATTTTTATTATTTTTTTGTCTGAAGTCTTAAAAGTCCATATATTTTTATGGGGACTAGTCGAAATATGAGCAGATTCTGGCATTATTTGATAGAGTCACTTACTTTTTCTATCATATATACCAACAAAATTTGGGAAATATATGTGCAATATTTTTGTTTTTAATATGTTTAAATGAAGATCGGGAAGCAGCTTTTTATGGGGGCTATAACTAAGAATAATCGTGTAGGGTTTATTTTTGGACTTTTGATTAAGGGATGTAATAAACATACATTAACCCAATTTCACCGAGATCCATGTATATGATAATTTGGATTTTATGGGTTGATCTCGTAGGGGTCGTTTGTATGGGGACTAGGTCTGAACATGAACCGATTTCAATAGCGTTCATCCTATGGCCGACAGAATATTTCATATTTGCGATCTGTAGTTTGATTACAAGGTTTACATGAACACATAGACGGACGGACCTACGGCCGAACGAACATCACTAAATCGACTTAGAAAGTGATTCTGAGTCGATCGATATAATAAAAGATGGGTCTAGATGAAATATTTTTAGTAGTTACAAACATCAGTACAAACCATATAGGTGGTTGAAAATATATATTAGATAACAGGGGATACATAAAATTTGATAGGAATGAGTGTTAGTTTTCAATTTGGAAGGAATCAATAAATTATGCATGTACAAAAAAATATGCAAAAGAAAAGAAACACCTGACAATCGAATATATACATTGAATAACCTATTCATTATAAACCTCTCTAGAAAAGAAAGAGGTATGTTAGCCGTATTCTAAGGTGTACAAAAGCATTCGATAGAGGACTTATTTATAAGTTAAGTATGTTGTTGTCTACTTATTATAGTAAACTTCTTGAGTCATATTTAAGAGAGAGATTTCTTCGAGTAAAGCATGAAGATGAAGCTTCCTGTCTTCAACCTATTAGATTGGGTGTAACACAGAGAAGTCCACTATGCCCTATTTCGTAACTTTTCTATACCTATGATATGCCAGTAAATGGAGATTCTGTGATTGGTACCTTTGCTACTAACACTGTCATATTATCGGCGACACGCAACGATTTAATTTGCAACCGAATAACTGTAGACAGAAAAATGGGGCATTAACTTGAATAGCTACGTTGTATTGCATACCACTTCTTATTGACAACATACAGTTTCCAATTGCAAATTCTGACAAATATCTTTAAGTCTTGATAACTTCATTGGAAGAAAAAAGACCAACGAAAGTTAAAATATAGAAAAATGAGTTGAATTATGGGAAGAAGCTCTAAACTCTCTCTACACAACAAATGCTATTCAAGCAGATGCTGAAACTAGTCTGGATATATTTAATCCAAGTCTGGGGATGTGTCAAAAATTCCATCAAATAACGTATACAAAAATACCAAAAATGAATATTGTTAATGCCCCTTGGTGCTTTAGAAATGGCGATATTCATCGTGAGGAAATAAGGTATAATGCAGAGGCTTATAGACTAAGGCTACTGATGTAATGAAAGTAATGAAATGACCGAGTTACTTAGTAGTTCAAGTCTTACAAGAAGGCTTAATCGCTACAAACCCCATAACCTGGGCTCTAATTATCGGAGTCGATAGCGATCGAAATTCTACTCGAACGTGCGAAATTTTTTCTTTTGGGATGCTCTCAGCCGTTATCGAGTAACAAGTATCGAAATTTCAAATGATGTTACTCGATAACGAGCGAATACTCAAACGCAACCGTACGACATTTTAGTCGATAGCAAATTATCTATCGAGATGATAAATAATTTCAGGTCAAAAACAAGTAAGAAAATTATAGTCGGTCGAGACCGACTATATGATACCCTATACCATGCGTATAGAGACCCTATCTCTTAGGCCCAACTAACTGGATATAGAAAATAAGCATAAACCAAATTTGAGTGGAATTTTTATTAATTTTTTTTTGGCTGCAGATATAAAAAAGTTCATATCGGATGCTATATCTATATGGGATCTAGGCCCAAAAATGGAACGATCTCTTGTATTTTGCAAAAATATATACAAACAAAATTTGAGAAGAATCAGTGCAATATTTTTGTTCTTTGATAGATTTAAGTGAAGATCGGGAAGCAGCTCCATATGGGGCCTATGACTAAGAGTTGTCCCAGGGATCATTTTTAGACTACTCATTAGTGGATGTAATAAACGCATACAAACCCAATTTGAGTAAGATCTATATGACAATTTGGATCTTATGGCAATTTATGTCGATTTCATAGGGGTCATTTGTATGGGGGCTAGGTTTGAACATGGACCGATTCTCACCAATTTCAATAGCGTTCATTCCATGGCCGATAAAAGATAAAATACCAAATTTCATCAAAATATATTCATATTTGCGACCTGCAGTTTGATTACAAGCGTTACATGGACACACGGACGGACATCGTTAAATCGAATCAGTTAGTGATTCTGATTCGATCGGTATAATTAAAGATGGGTCTAGGTCAAATATTTTTGGTAGTTACAAACAGCAGCACAAAGCCATTATACCCAAGCCACATAGTGGTATAGGGTATAATTATAGTCGGTCTAGACCGACTATACGATACCCTATACCATGCGTTTAGAGACCCTATCTCTCAGGCCCAATTAAGTGGATATAGAAAATAAGCATAAACCAAATTTGAGTGGGATTTTTATTAATTTTTTCGGCTGCAGATATGAAAAAGTTCATATCGGATGCTACATCTATATGGGGACTAGGCCCAAAAATGGACCGATCCTGACCATGTTTGGTAAAGTCTCTTGTAATTTGCAAAAATATATACAAACAAAATTTGAGAAGAGTCAGTGCAATATTTTTGTTTTTTGATAGATTTAAGTGAAGATCGGGAAGCAAGTCTATATGGGGCCTATGACTAAGAGTTATCCAATAGGGATCATTTTTGGACTACTGATTAATGGATTTAATATATACAAACAAACCCAATTCGACTAAGATTTGTATGATAATTTGGATCTTACGGAAATATATGTTGATTTCATAGGGGTCATTTGTATGGGGCTAGGTCTGAACATGGACCGATTCTCACCAATTTCAATAGCGTTCATCCCATGGCCGATAAAGGATAGAATACCAAATTTCATCAAAATATATTCATATTTGCGTCCTGCAGTTTGATTACAATCTTTACATGGACACACAGACGGACGGACGGACGGACGGACGGACGGACGGACGGACGGACGGACGGACGGACATCGTTAAATCGAGTCAGATAGTGATTCTGATTCGATCGGTATAATTAAAGATGGGTGTAGGTCAAATATTTTTGGTTGTTACAAACATTAGCACAAAGTCATTATACCCAAACCACATAATAACAAAAATAAATTCAACGCAAAAGCAGGCACTTGCTGAGTTTATGGCAGAGCACTCGAACTTGGCCAAAGGTATTTTGCCAAATTGCGCACAAGGCAAAGCAACAGCCAACAGACTTTGGGAGAAGTTGACGACCAAGTTAAATTCATCCATCTAAAGACTCCAAATCGTGGAATCACGAATTTTCTTTCTAATTTTATTCAAATCTTGCTCTTCGTCAGAGTCGGATGATGAGTAATGAAAAAAGAAACTTGAATCCATATTTTTTGTTTAAATTAGTTTTTAAAATATTTTTCCACTTTGAAAATTTGCTTGTGGTTGTTGAAAAATTAAACACATGTTTTTGTTTGCCTTTTTTCATTAGTCCTTTACATTTGTACAGTGTTGTGTAACGTATTAAGATTATTTTTTTTTTATAACACTGAAACATAAAATCGTTTCGATTCTTAACGAGTGCCATCATCAGAAAATTTCGAACTATCGAAATTAATTCCGACACGAAATTTTTTCGATCACGACTGCAGGAATTAGAGCCCTGATAGCTCGATTCCTAATCGAGTTTATTAATTAAACTCCTATATCTGTAACCCTTATTATTAAATACTGTAATTAGAACTAAACTATTAGTTAGTCTATAAGCCTAAATAAAGAGAAAAAATTAATATTATGTACCTTTCTCTTCAAATTCACAAGAAAGTTTTGATTTATTGCCTTTCTAAATTTTCAATTGTAGACTTAGGGTAATGAGAAGACGCTTAGTCACGTCTGAAAACTATTTTGAGCTCGAATATATTTATCATTAAGAATTTGCACATCGACATCCAATCGTCCACCTTTGGTTCAGTTATGATCAATCACACTAAAACATTTACTGGACACTTTGTCTTGTAAATATATTTGGACACTTAAAAATAATGCTTTGACTGCCATTCCTTTGATGCAGCAATAAAGTAGGACTAGTTATCTATCACATAATTAAACTGAGAGGAAGCGGATAAATAATATTCCAAAGCCAATGTTTTCCCAACATCATAAAAATGGGCATTTGTTTATTCGATGATTTCATGGTTCGGCATTTTAGCTGAATTCGTCAACCAATCCAATTTTGATTTTTATTAAGTAAAATGTAGGCCAAATAGAAAGATCCAGAGAACCGACAATTTTGATCGTAATCTTCATTAGAGGTGGAAATATGTGTTGCTATTAATTTTCTATCGTGTTTCCTAATGAGATGTACAATGATTTTGGACTTAGATAGTTTGATATTTTCTAAAACAAATTAAATATTACTATTTCTGGCATCTTTGTTGCTGAAAGATCCTTTCTAGAATTTTTATCACCTGTACGTGTATAATCTAAAAATAACAAATGTAGTACTTTATATTTTGCTAGTAGCAGTACCCTGTTTATTGTCTCTGGCTCTGTAGGATATCAACTGTTTTGTTTTCTTCATATTTTCGGTTAATCCTCCACACATTTATTGTTTTTCGAAGGAACAAAAAAAAAGACATGTCATTAATTCGTAATGAGAAAGGTGTTACCTAGTAAATACTTCATATAATATTCGCAAAAAAAAAGTGCCAGTAATTCAAAAAACAAATACTGTTTGACACTCCTCCACTCTAAGGTGCATTGTCTGATGCTATGGTTTCAGTTTCTGCTTAAAATCAATTAACATTTTATTGTATTTTATTGTTTTTCAAATTTAGAACATCTTTTGTTGAAGACATAGATTGTTGATTAAAAAAATGTGACAATTTCTTGTATTAAAGTAAAAAATTGGACAATAAGATCAAGGGATCGACCGCTTTGTAGTTAATCGTTTCTGGACAAAGAAATTTCCACTCCCAGTATTCATTTATCATTAGATGAAAGCTGGTGTGTAAAAGTTGTATTTTCTCTATTTAAATCAACTACATTAAATAAATTCTAATTGAATTTAAATCACTCACATCTATTCTTTTCATATAACCCTAAATCCTAATACCTAATTTATGATTTCTCTTCTATGAGAAATTGTAAAATATTCAACCAATTTTCTTAGCACAACTGACGTTCAGTTTAATAACATTTTTTTGGAGCTGCTATAATTGTTCTCAGCTAAATTGACTGACCCAACCCGACAGGTATCGTCACCCTAATTTGAGTTAGCTGCCACCAATAAAATCCATCTCTTTTTGCTAATACCTTTCGAATGTTCGTAAAGAAAGTCGAAAAGTGTATAATTTATCCTATTCTTAACATTAATAGAAGATGAAGAATACAGTTAAATATTAGTAAGCAGAAATATTTTAAAATATTGATATTGTTTTTTTTAATTTAAAAATATTTCCTTGCGTAAAACTGGTTACAACGCAGTATTGCTATCTCTTTATTCAAAGTTACTTCTTCGGCGGCCCCTTAAATGTTCTTGTCATCGTAGAAAACATGTGGCTGCCACAAATTCATCTCATATGTAAAACAAAATATTTTCAAAATTGTTCAATTGTTGAACTAAAAACCGGATAAAAATAATTGCCATAGACAACCAAGCAAAAATATATTCTTGGTTACACAAATTAAACACCATTAATCAATAAAAGACGGCATCAACATAAAAGAAACCAACTTAAGAAGAAGAAGAACAGAAGCGGAGACACTAAAATTACGCGAATTAGCTATATAATGATAAGTAGTGACCACATGACGTATTTTCACACCTACCAAACAAAAACTAAGGGATACCTTCGTCCCTCAGTGCTCGAAAACATATGGGTTCTAAAAACAAATAAACACAGAAAGGATACTCTCACCACTTTCTTTTCTAATACCCCTACTTACTAATATCATTTTAATCGTTTATTACCGAAACACTAACCATGAATGATCTTCATTTAAATGAAAATGATCATGAAAATTTCTCACACTTAATCAAACAGACGGTGAGTCCTTTTGCTTGCTAGAGTTTCGAATTGTTAAACTTTGTTATTGTTACTGTGGCATGATCAAAATTTAAAAATGTTTAAGAAAATTAGCTATAAGCCAGCGTATGTTAAACATTTGCACTTTAACATTATGCAACATCCAAATAACTAAACAAACCCAACTGAACCGAACCATCCAATCAAATAGGCAGCCATTCATTTGATCCATTGCATCTACCAACCTGTATACATAATATACGAAAAAACAGATCCACAAGAACGAACAAGGTGAAGAAGAAAATTAGATTTTTAATTAAAATAATTTTGTATGCAATTTAGATAATCGCATATTGTTGTGGCGGTATTGAAAATGCTTAATACTTTTCATAAATGCGTGCGATATTTTGTTTTCTTTATCTTATTTTGACTGAGAGAGAAACAGTGGTTCGGGAGGTTTCTCTTTTAGAAATTGTTTTGGAAATGTTTTTCATTTGCTTACAAAATATTCTTCTATTGAAATTTCAGAAAAATAGTCATATAAATTTTCAGAATTTTCACATTTAATAAAATCAATCGTTACAAACACTTGAAACTTCTATAAAAAAAAATTCGAGGTATACAAATTTCAAACGAGAACTCATTTTTGATAACTTAACACTGTTATATCAGATACAAAGATTTTCAGCCATCCATAACCGATCTTGAACCCATATACTTTCAAGATGTTAAACAAACTCCAAATATTGATAACAAGTAAGAAGATTATAGTCGGTCTAATCCGACTATACGATACCATATACCATGATTAAGAGACCCTATCTCTTCGGTCCAACTAATTGGATAAAGCAAATAAGCATATACCAAATTTGAGTGGCATTTTTATTAATTTTTTTCGCTGCAGATATGAAAAAGTTCATATCGGATACTATATTTATATGGGGACTAGGTCGAAAAATGGACCGATCCTGACCATTTTTGGTAAAGTCACTTATACTTTGAAAAAATATATACAAACAAAATTTGAGAAGAATCAGTGCAATATTTTTGTTTTTTGATAGATTTAAGTGAAGATCGGGAAGCAGCTCTATATGGGGCCTATGACTGAGAGTTGTCCAATTTTGATCATTTTTGGAGTACTGATTAATGGATGTTATAAATACATACAAACCCAATTTGACTACGATTTATATGATAATTTGGATCTTATGGCAATTTATGTTGATTTCATAGGGGTCATTTGTATGGGGGCTAGGTCTGAACATGGAGCGATTCTTACCAATTTCAATAGCGTTCATCCCATGGCCGATAGAGGCTTAGGACACACAGACGGACGGACGGACGGACGGACGGACGGACATCGTTAAATCGAATCAGTTAGTGATTCTGATTCGATCGGTATAATTAAAGATGGGTCTATGTCAAATATTTTTGGTAGTTACAGACAGCAGCACAAAGTCATTATACCCAAACCACATAGTGGTATAAGGTATTAAAATTGAGACAAAGATTAAAAATTTTTTAAGCTATCACAATTGACCAAACTATAGAATAAAGATTCAAGTATGACTAAGATTAAAGCAGGACGGTTGAAAAATTATGATAACGCTTTTTAACAAACCGTAACTTATTGAGAAAATTTAGTTTATTAAGGTAGTTTTTAAAAAGAATTTGCTTTTTTAAACCCTTTTTTTTAACTCATACTCTCTGTCTGTCTGTGTTTGTGTCTGTCTGTCTCTTTGTCTGTCTGCCATGGGGCAACCCAATTCCCCCTCCTCCAATTGATCTGAAAATTGACTCATAGTCTTGTTGTGACTATAGATTAATTTTGGAGTAGTCAGGCATAGTCACGCACAGTCACGGATTGCTTTAAAACACATTTCCCCTTATCCGATCGATCTGAAACTTAGTCGTTAGACTTGCCGTGAAAAATATTAACTTTGACATAGTCACGCACAGTCACGATAGTCACGCACAGTAACAGAGAGATTAAAACCTCACCTCCCCTTATCCGATAGATCTGAAACTTGGTCCATAGACTTGTTGTGACCAAAGATTAATTTTAAAATATTCACGCAAAGTCACGCACAGTCACAGAGAGTTCAAAACTCATATGCATAAGGAAAGAAAGAGTTTTAATAAAAACTTTGTTTTATGAGTTAGATTAACTTTTTTTCTTACAAAATTTACTTATTTAAGAAAAGGTATCTTTTTAGAATCGGTAGTTTTTTTAAAATGGTTATTTTTTTTAAGATAATGTACTTTTTCACAAAAGGTTATTTTTTCCGAAAATGTACGTTTTTAAGAAATGGTGGTTTTTTAAGAAAGGGTTATTACTTAAGAAACGGTATTTCTTTCGAATAGGTACTTTTTTTTAAAGAAAATTTACTTTTTTAGATAAGGTTATTTTTTTTAAGAAAGGGTCTTTTTAAGAAAAGTTAATTATTTAATGTACTTTTTTAATAGATGGTACTTATTAAAAAAAGGTACTTCCTTTAGAAAAATTAATTTTTGTAGAAAAATTACTTTTTTAAATAAAAGGGTACTTCTTTAAGAAATTTTACTTTCGTTAGAAAAGGTGCTCCTTTAAGGAAAGATACTCTTTTTAAGAAAAATAACTTTTTAACGAAAATGTGCTTTTTTAAGAAAAAATTACTTATTTAAGAAACGGTAGTTTTTAAGAAAATGTACTTATTTATTCTCTTTTAAGAGAATTTATTTACTCTGTTAGAAAAGCTACTTTTTTAAATAACGTACTTTTTTAGATAAGGTACTTTTTTTTAGTAAAAGGTAATTATTTTAGAAAATGTTCCTATTTGACAAAATAATTTTTTTTTTTAGAAAATTTAGCTTTTTAAGAAAAGGTACTTTATAAAAAAATTTTATTTTTTAAGAAAATATTATTTTTTTTAAGAAAATGTTTTTTTTTTAACAAAAATTCTTCTTTAAGAAAGGGAAATTTTTTAAAGAAAATTCACTTTTTTAAGAATTTAACGCTTTAGACGAGAAGATACCTTTTGAAGGAAATTTACCGTTTTTGAGAAAATGTACTTTTTGATATAAATGCACTTTATAGGCAAGATATGTTTTTAAAGGTCACTTTTTATAAAACGGTAAGCTAGGGGAACCTACATTCCAATTTTAAGTTCCTTGATAAATGATAAATATGAATACTTAAACGTATTGATAATCATTTGAGGATATTAATTACTAATCTACAGCGTTACATATCAGTGAGTAAGCCAGTGCATCAGTAACTATATACATGATTGATCTAAACACAAATCTCATAATAAAACTGTGAAAAAGTCAAAATTATTCTTGAGAATATTCATCACGAAATCCTTTAAAATTTCCCCGCCTAGTTTCAAATTATTAAATAAATTCTACATATTATAGATATATATTTAAAATTTTCTAGAAGTTGATTTCATTGAACTTCTGAATTTTCACTGTTAACTTTTTATACCCTATACCACTATGTGGTTTGGGTATAATGACTTTGTGCTGCTGTTTGTAACAACCAAAAATATTTGACCTAGACCCATATTTAATTATACCGATCGAATCAGAATCACTTTCTGAGTTGATTTAACTGCAAACTGCAGGTCGCAAATATGAATATATTTCGATGAAATTTGGCATATAAGCTTTTATCGGCCATGGGATGAACGCTATTGAAATTGGTGAAAATCGGTCCATGTTCAGACCTAGCCCCCATACAAATTACCCATATGAAATCGACATAAATTGCCATAAGCTCCAAATTGTCATATAGAACTTAGCCAAATTGGATTTGTATGCGTTCATTACATCCATTAATGAGTAGTCCAAAAATGATCCCTTTGACCCCATATAGAGCTGCTTCCCGATCTTCACTTAAATCTATTAAAAACAAAAATATTGCACTGATTCTTCTCAAATTTTGTTTGTATATATTTTTGCAAAATACAAGAGACTTTACCAAACATGATCAGGATCGGTCCATTTTTGGACCTAGTCCCTATATAGATATAGCATCCGATATGAACTTTTTCATATCTGCAGCCAAAAAAATTAAACAAAATCCCACTCAAATTTGGTTTTTGCTTATTTTCTATGTCCAGTTAGTTGGGCCTAAGAGATAGGGTCTCTAAACGCATGGTATAGGGTATCGTATAGTCGGTCTAGACCGACTATAATTTTCTTACTTGTTTTGTTTAAAGAAACTGTACTTTTTTAAGAAAAAGTACATTTTTAAGAAAAGGTAAGTTTTTCAGAAAAGTTACTTTTTTTTTAGAAAAGGTACTTTTCTCAGTGATGATCTATTTATATATCTATTTATTTAATTCAGCCACAATATAGCAACAGCTGAGCAAAAATTTTAATATTTTTAAAAATAATAGGCTTTAAAACCTTAGGGCCGTATGCAAGAAAATTAAAGTGTACTTCAAGTAGACTTTATTGTATGTTTTTCATACAAAATTGTTGATAAAGTCTACTTGAAGTAATAAGTCGTTCATCTTCTTTTAATAACATTAATAGCATGGGATCACATTAATAGCATAGAAATGGATCGAAATTGATAAAATTTGTTCCATGAAAATTCAGGTAAATCGGTTCAAAGGAAAGAAGTTGTCTGTTAGAAACAATTATGCATATTTTTCAAAGAAGGCATTCAGAATCAATTTTATCATGAGCTAAGTGTAGGAAAAATCTTCTATAATATTAATAGGCTAGGTCATTGCTTGTGACCGATGTTTTTTTCTACCATTTTATCCCGATTTTGACCAAACATACATTATTTGAAAGGTATTTCTTTTTAGCCGTTTTGTAGATTTACAGATTTTTAAATATTTTCCTTTATTTTTAGTAAATTGCATTTAAACTTGCTACTAACACATACATAAAATTATACAATGTGTGTGTTTATTAAATTTGTTAAAGTTATTGTAACAAAAATGAGTTGGCTGAGAATTGGCTGTAATTGATTAGCATACCATTAGGGTTTTTATATAATGAAAAAATAAAATTTCCCAGAATTTGCACTCGAATTTCAAAGTTGAAAGTTTTATTAGAGCTAAACCAAACCGATATGGTGGGAGGCTCAATTCCGTGTTCCACCGAAGATATCAAAGAAAAAGTATTAAGAATTGTGTCTGTACTGATTCAGTTTTTTGTGTTGAAGACATCATACTATGGATCCCAGATTACTGATGCGTATTAAAGCATCGGCTTGACCAAAGACCTTAATAGATTTTTTTTTATATATGGATAACTAAATTCCCTTGCTCAACGATTTATCTATACTAATATTATAAAGAGGTAATGTGTGTTTGTTTGTTTGTTTGTAGGAGGTAATCTCCGTAACTACTCATCTGATCTTCCTGAAATTTTCACAATTACTGCGGATATCGGAAGTGCTATAGGCTATAATTTTTTTAACTATTTTTAGTGGGCGTGGCACCTCCCACACAAAGTAAATTTTTAATATCATATATTGAGTACTATGATAGGGAGAGCTTTGTACATTTGTGTGAGGTCACCTACTGTTAATAATAGTAGCTACGTCGGAAATGGGCGGGATCGGCTAGATAAGATAGATAAAATAAGATAAGGAAGGCTAAACGCACTGCGACCAATTTGATCTTTTGTGCAGCCCATGGTTGTCCTAAAGATTAAGGCTTCTTATGAAGCCAATTACCCTATTTGGCATTAGTTTCCATATGTCCCGGGGGGATACAATGTATCCTCCAAGTGCAAGGATTCTCTTACCACTTAGTCTTGGACATTCACAGAGAATATGTTCTGCTGTTTCCACCTCCTGCTCGCAGAACCTACATGTGTCTATAGCAGATTGTCCTTTCATTCGTAGATGATATCTAAGATTGCAGTGTCCTGTAAAGAATCCCGTTAAGGTCCTTAAGTCCTTTTTATCAAGGGCAAGTAGTCTTTCCGATTGAACACTGGATGGAGTTATGAATCTCTTGGCCTGCCGTTGACCTGGACTTTTGTCCCAGTGTTCGGCAATTTGTGATTTTCTCCACTCCCTCATTTTTTCCTTTGTGTGTCCCATTGGAACACCACAGAAAGGTTCCGGACCGATGAAAGGACGACGGGCCCCTCGATTGGCTAGGCAATCGGCCCTTTCGTTCCCTGCATGTCCTTCATGTCCCGGAATCCAGCATAGAGTTAATTTGTTGCATCTACCTAATTCGTTTAGCTTTTCGATGCACTCCCGCACCAGTTTGGACGTCACTTTGTAGGCCATTATTGCCTTAAGTGCAGCCTGACTGTCGGATAGTATATAAATGAGTGCCCTTTTTGTCTTTCTTCTGAGACATTCAGTCACGCATGTAAGAATAGCGAAGACCTCCGCTTGGAAAATGGATGGGTATTTACCCATGGATAAGGCACGTTGAAAGTTGGTACCAAATATGCCCGCGCCCGTGTCCCCATTTGTTTGTTTTGAGCCATCTGTGAACCACACATGAGAACCTTGCTCTGGTTCCCAGGTCCCAATGGTCCATGTGCTCCGTTCCAATATCATGGTTTCAAATTCCCTGATGAATATATTTTTTGGTAACATTCTGTCCGTGACTCTCGCCACCGGGTCGTGGATGAAGAGCCTCGCGACTCTCATGTGACCCTTTAGGTCACCGTCCTTCATGCTACCAAAATCCTGAAGTCATACGGCACTCATGCACGCATCTTCAATGATCGAAATATGAAGTGGTGTAGTGTTAAGCATGATGCCGATAGCATCTGTTGGGCACGTTCTGTTCGCCCCTGTGATACCAATACAGGCAATGCGGTACACCTTGTTCAGGATTGCTTTTGCTTTGGTTTGCTCAACCTTCGGCCACCATGCAAGGGCCGAGTAGGTAATTATTGGTTTCACAATAGTTTCAAACGACCAGTAGATCATGTGGGGCTTTAAGCCCCATGTTCTACCAAATAGCCTTTGACAGGCGTATAAAGCCCTGGTGGCCTTTTTGGTAATTTGATCTAAGTGGCCGTTCCATGTGAGGGATTTATCCAGGGTGACCCCAAGATATTTGACCTCGTCCGAGAACCCTATTTTCAAGCCATTCAGACTTGGTTCCATAAGGTTGCATCTTCTTCGTTTAGTGAAGGGTATCAGTATGGTTTTTGATGGGTTCATAGATAGCCCCTTTCTCTGACACCAATTGAGGGTATAATTCAGAGCCTGTTGCATACGTTCCGATATTGTCCTCTCGTCAAATCCGGAGACAGAGATAACAAGATCATCTGCGTAGCCCAAGGCCCTGAATCCTAACTCATTAAGTTCCTCCAGCAGCTCATCTATGACCAAGGTCCAAAGCAGTGGCGATAGAACGCCTCCCTGAGGACAGCCCCTAGTGGCACTTATGGTCCTAAATGTGCTGCCTATATTCAGTGTGATGACCCTAGAGTTGAGCATCTCCAGCGTCCAGTTAATTATGATTGGAGAAATATCCTTTCTCAACATGGCCTCTTCAATTGCCCTATATGACGTATTATCGAAGGCGCCTTGTATATCAATGAAGGCACAGAGAGATATTTGTTTGGCATCGAATGCCTTTTCTATCATTGTGACAACATTATGGACAGCTGATCCTGTGGATTTACCCTGTTGGTACGCAAACTGTAGTTCGTGAATAGGTTTGCGTGCCAGGTAAGTGTCCCTGATATGATGGTCCAGAACTTTTTCCATTGTTTTTAGGAAAAAAGAACTTAGACTAATCGGTCTATACGATTTAGGTAACTGTTCAGATTTTCTGCCTACCTTGGGTATAAATACTACCTTTACTTCTCTCCATGTCGATGGCACAAAGCCATGTAGAAGACAAGATTTAAAAAGTCTAGTCAGTTGTGGGATGATGATATCCATCCCTTCCTGTAGTAGACATGGATATATACCGTCCGGCCCAGGCGATTTTAGTGGAGAGAAACCATTTATCGCCCATTTAACCCGGTTCTTCTGAAAAATGTTGTCCGCCAAACGTATGTTCCCTTTAGTCAGGGAGAGTATCCCGATGACTGGTGGGGACCTGTTAATGGGGACACATCCTGGAAAGTGTGTTTCCAATAGAAGTTCACAGGTTTCTTCCGGAGATTCAGTGTATGAACCATTTGGTCTCTTTAAAGTACATAGACCATTTGTGTGATCCTGAGAGAGCGCCTTTTGAAGTAGCACAGCTTCCGGAAGGTCATTGATCTTCTCACAGTAGCTCTGCCACGTGGTCCTTTTGGATTTGCGTAGTGTTTTGTTGTATTCAGTGAGGGCTATTTTATAGGCGTTCCAGTCACCATTAATTTTAGCCTTGTTGAATAATCTTCGAGCGTTACGTTTGAGCCCTTCTAGTCCATCATTCCACCATGGAACATCTCTTCTAGTCCTCCTGGTCTTTAATGGACAGCTCTCTGTGTACGCTGATGATATGTTTGATTGTAATTCAGATGCTTCATAATCAATTACCCCAGTGCTTTCTATTAGCCCTTCCGAATAATTAGCATTGTTACCTAAATGGTATCGAAATTTATCCCAGTTAGTCTTTTTAGGATTACGATAGTGTTGATCAGTGTTCATAGAACTAACTATGTCAAAAACTATATGTTGATGATCTGACATAGAGAGTTCACTAGAAACATGCCAGTTTGAGATGGCGAAAGATAGATTAGAACTAGTCAAAGTAAGATCTAAAACCTCTGTTCTGATTGAGTTCCTAAATGTCGGTTCGTCACCCCTGTTTGCAATACTTAAATTATATTTACAGATAAATTCAAGAAGAGACTCACCACGTTTGTTAACATTACCACTTCCCCAGGTTGTATGATGGGCATTGGCATCGCAGCATATGATGCAGCTGAGGCTACGTGCCTGGCAATATTCCACGAGGGCCGTCACTTCTGTGGTGGGTGCTGTTTCCGCCTCGCCCGGTAAATAGGCAGAGGCCAGCACTACCTCATGTTCGCCAGCAAGAGAGGGCACTTCAGCCCAGATCACCTGAGACGAATTCTGAAATTGGAAGAAAAGTTATACCACTTCTAATAATCAGGGCCGCTCTGGGTCTTGGTTGTCGATAATCGTATATGAGGTTACCTTGGTTGGCGTTGAGCCCCTTAATGACTCCGGCATTTACCCATGGTTCCTGAATAAATAATATATCCAGGATGTCAGTGGTGAACCTTCGGCTGACCACATGGGATGCAGCCTTTGCGTGGTGAAGGTTCACTTGTAGGCACTTAAGGTACCTTTTTTGATCGGCTAAGTGGGCGTGGTTCCTTCCATACAAGTAATAATTCAATATTATATATCTCGAGTAATGTGATAGAGAGAGCTTTCCAAATTTTTTTTGATGTCACCTATTAATGTGAGTAGTCGGATGCAAAATGCGTAGTATCGGAACAATAGGCGTGGCACCTGCCATATATCTGGAGTACTGTTATAGTGAGAGTCTTGGGACTTTGTGTGAGCCCATAAGTTATTCATGTGATTATTTAGACAAAAAATGGGCCTGCTCGGAGCAGTGGGCGTGGCACCGCCCCTACAAAGTAAATATATGTTATCATATAACTGGTGTACTAAAAAACGGAAGCTTTGATACTTTGCACGACACCATCAGATGTTAGTATGAGCAGTTGGACAAAAAATTGGCGGGTTCACACCAATGGGCGTGGCACTCCCCATGAAAAGTAACTATTTAATGGCATATATCTGGAGTACTGTAAAAAAAGATAGCTTTGTGGCTTTGCGTGAGCTCATATATTCTTTGTATGATTAGTCGAACAAAAAATGGGCGTGATCGAAGCAGTGGGCGTAGCATCGCCCATGCAAAGTAGATATCTAATATCATATAACTGGTGTACTGCAAAAGGGAAAGACTCGATATTTTGCGCGAGTCCCATCAGATATTAATGTGAGTAATCCAATAAAAATTGGGCGGGATGGGATAAGTGGGCGTGGCACCTCCTATTTAAAAAATATGAAGTACTACGAAAGCGACAGTCTTTTGACAAGTACATTAGTTATCAGTGTGAGTTGTCGTGGAAAATATATCGCCAAACTCAAAAGTCGCCAAACCCAAAAATCTCGAAAAAAAAAATCGCCTAAAAAACAAAAATCTTCCAAATCAAAAATGGGCAAAATCAAAAATTTATAAAAAGAAAAATTGCCAAATGATATTTTAAGTTCAAGGCCAATAGTTAAGTGTTGCCAGATCTAATTTGGAAAATCCATGTTCTTCTCATGGGCAGCTACATGTACCTACAGGGTAGGAACGCCGAAAAATCTGATAATTGTTGTACCGTATGAAAAAACAAAAAACATTGTATATCAGCAAGTATCGAAAAAAAAAATCTATACTAATAATCTATACTAGCATTATAAAGAGGTAATGTGTGTTTGTTGGTTTGTGGAAGGTAATATCCGCAACTACTCATCTGATCTTCCTGAAATTTTCACAGAGTCTTACTGTGGATATGGAAAGTGCTACAGGCTGTATTTTTTTTTTAAATATTTTTAGCGGGCGCGACACCTCCCATACAAAGTAAATTTTTAATATCATATATATTAAGTACTATGATGGAGAGAGCTTTGCAAATTTGTCTCAGTTCATCTATTATTAACGTGAGTAGTCAGACAAAAAAATGGGCGGGATTGGACAAATGCTTATGGCACCCTCATACAAACTTAATATTAAATGTGATATATCTGAATTACTGTAATAGTGAGGGCCTTGGGACTTTGTGTGAGCAATTTTATTACGATTCGGGGGGACGGGGTAGCGAAGCACACCGGGTTACATCTAGTAAAACATAAAACACCATTTGCCTTATTAATAGTCATTGTTACATGAGAATTAAATCTTAGTCTTTTATCGAAGTGAACTCCCAAATCTGTGAACAAGTCAACTGAGTTTACTTTTGTGTCATGGATGACATAGTTTCGAAGATGCCGAGTATCTAGAGATGGTCATAGATTGACACTTTTTAAGATTTAATTCCATTAAGTTGACATTACGCCATTTGTTGAAGCTATTTAGGTCAGACTGGAGACGTATACTGTCTTCATTGTTTATTAGGCATCGTCGGCATACTTAAGAATATTACTATATTAATTAGACTAGATCATTAATAAACAGCACAAATAGGAGAGGACCAAAGTTGAGTCCATGGGGGACATCGGAAGTATTATCTATATATTTCGATTTAGAGTTATTGAAAATTACACATTGCTTAAGTACGACCGAATCCATTTTAGGAAGTTGCCGAACAATCCACTAATATCATGCTTCACTAGCAGTAGATCATGGCTCACTTTATCAAAAGCTTTGATAAGGTCTGTGTGTATAGGATCAGTTTTTTTATTTTTGCGTAATCTAGAATTTATATAGGAAGTAAATTACATTAGATTAGTAGTCGTTCATCGTCCTTGAGTACATCGGTGAACTCATTTTAAACTGATCAAATAAGGATGTTCTTTTAGGGTCATTGAGAAGTACGAGATTGAACATAAGCTATTTATGTCTTTATTACAATTTATCATACTTAACGTCTATAAGAAGTCCTAGGTGAATCACATGAAGTTATTATAATATTAAATTTGCATTTAGAGTGTTTTCGAAAGTCTACAATGGGTTGAAATGGGTCATATTGCAACCCATAACTACGCAAAAGAAAACTTCTGAATATTATCTCAAATTTCTTTTTTTATTTGAAAGTACAATCCTTCCGGTTAATAACGGAAAATAATTTCATCCAAATGGCTACCTCGGCTGGCCATGCAGTAGTCTACACGATCGGTCCAATTTTTAAGCACATTATCGATTGTGTGCAGCTGTATTTCACCAATGGCTTCACGAATATTGTCCTTTAAAGCGCCAATTGTCTCTGGCTTGTTGGCGTAACACTTGTCTTTGAGGGCACCCCACAAATAATAGTCCAACGGTGTCAAATCGCAGCTCCGAGGTGGCCAAACGACATCAGCTCTGCGGCTGATAATGCGATCTTCAAAAATAGGGCGCAAAACATCGAGTGTAGCTACGGCTGTGTGGAACGTAGCGCCGTCCTGTTGAAACCAAATGTTGCCAATATCCTCCTCTTCAATTTTTGTGAACAAAAATTCGTTCAACATGGCCCGATAACGATCGCCATTGACTGTAACGGCCACTCCTTGCTCATTTTCGAAGAAAAATGGCCCAATTATGCCTCTGGACCAAAATTCGCACCAAACAGTGACTCGTTTTGGGTGTATCGGCTTTCAATGTATGCGTGCGGGTTTTCTGAAAGATAATTTTTTTTGGTAAAATCTTCATCTTCTGTAAGTCGATCGCAGGCCGACTTAGCGAAGCGAAAACGCATTGGATGGTCAGTTGGCTTCAACTCCTGAACCAATTGGACTTTGTATGGTGTCATACCAAGGTCTTTATGCAAAATTCGTCTCAATGATGCCTCCGAAATGTTCAATTCTTGAGAACGACGGTGAATTGATTTTGATGGCGCTTCACGCACACTTTCTGCCACAGCAGCAATATTCTCAGGTGTACGCACTGTCTTTGGCTTTTCACGCTTTGGTTTATCGATGTGGATGCCAGTTTCTTTCACTTTTTTCACAAGATAACGAACATACGGAGCTGACGGTGCTTCTCTTCTTCCAAAATCCGTACGCAATTTTCGCACACATTCTGCAACATTACGATGAATTTCAAAGTAATGTCGCAATATTCCCAGCGTTGTTCAAGCGTATACACAACCATATTCGTTCAGCGGAAGGATAAAACTAATTATCTGTCAAATCAGACATGAGGTAAGTGTTACCATTCACGAAATAAGCACTAGTTGAAAAAAAAAAAAACGTTAGATGGGAGACCCTTTATAAGATGAGATGAGCGTATATGGTCTTTGAAATAAATAATTGATTTGTATTTGGTGATTTCTTGCAAATACTCTCTTGATATTGTAACGATTTAAACTAAGAATCTTTGAAAAAAGCCGCTTGGCATAGAAAATCATCACGTGATGGAAAGGAATATTTTGCCAGGAATTAAAAACTTTCAGCCTTTTTTATTCTATAAAATTTTACACATTCTTCCTGAAAGAATTTCTTCCAAAATTATGAGAAAATCGAAATTTGGGATCTCTTAGGACCTTTAAAAACCAAAACTATAATTCATATGAGCATATAATGAGTTTGTGCCGATATTCCACTTTTTATAATACTGAGTTGATTTTGCGATGTCCGTCCGTCCGTCTGTCTGTGTGTCCATGTAAAACGCGTCATCAAACTACAGATCGCAAATATAAACATATTTTTGAAATATATTAAGCTTTTGTCGGCCATAGGATTATCGCTATTGAAATTGGTGAGAATTAGTTCATGTTCAGACCTAGACCCCACACAAATAACCCCCATGAGATCGACTTGAATTTCCGTAAGATATATATTATCATATCACTGTCGATCAAGTTTGGTTGATGTGAGCTTATTGTTGGGGGCCATTTTTAGTCATTCTTCCCATAGAAATCTGTTTCCCGATATTCGCTCAAATGTATCCCCATAGAAAAATGGAATCCGATAGAATCTTCTTCATAACAATGCCACTCAAACTCGGTTTATTCTTATTTAATATATCCAATTATGAACTCAGAAAAGTTGGATGTAAGACCATTTCTCGAAACTTATGGTATATGTTATCGTATAGTCAGTATATACCGACCCTAATTTTCTTACTTGTTTTTTTTTTTTAAATTTGTGCTAGCCCGGTGTGCTTCAATCCAACAAAATATGACCTCTTGCGACTTTTGTCATTTTCCCAAAACTTTAATTAATAATTCATGTGAGAGGTTTCGATATAGGATAAACACTAATTCGCTGAAAGAGCTGAATTTCATCCCGAAATATTTCTTTAAAAAACTCTTTTTAAAGAATTGATTATAGAAAGCGTCAGAAGGAGCCTGGTTTAAAGGTGAGAAAGTAAATATGGATGATTGAATTAACATCTTCAGTTCTAAGAAATTCTGGGTACTTTTTGAGCAGAATGCATTTGGTACATTTAGATCTAATGAAGTAATAAGTTTGAAAACATCGACCGATAAAAATGTTGTTCATTCTATTGAACAAAATTTGTACAACAATAAAATATATGTGGGATCGTACGAAAAAGGATTAAGAAGATCGGTAAGGGTTAAAGGGAGAATAGTTCGGAATAGCAGACTGATGAAATGAAAAAGAAACAGACGGACGTTGACTGATTTGGACAGGCATATAAGATACATTTCTATGTTAGTCATTAAGTACTTAGTATTAATTTACTTGGTATTATAATTCATATTTAAATCTAGTATTCATATTTAATATTGTATTCAACTGCCAAAGAAATGTAAAATAAAAATTAGTTTGAAAATAATCATTCTACAAATTGGGGGCTCAACCAAAAAAAAAAAAAGCAAACAAAAAAAAAAATAAAAATAATAATATTTATTTGAATATTATTATGTCAAACGAAAATAAATTCAAAATTCTTTTTTAATATAAAAATAAACTTATTGTGTGTGTTTAAAGAAAGAGAATTTTTTTTACAAAACCTACGCAAGATTTGAAGAAGAAGTAACCAAGAGACTTTGGAAAAGAAGTAGCCAAGAGAAAACTGGATAACAAATAGCGAAGATAATTTAGAATAGAAGTAGCCAAGAGAAGATTGCTGCAAAATAAATGCAGAGGCAATAGAAACCAAATTGAGTGAATACTTAAAGGAATTAAGCTGTCGGAATAGAAGACGTGTGTATATATGCGGTATGCAAGAGGTGAAAATTAGAATATCTTTGACATACACGATTGATCATAATATTTTTTTTTGAAAATCTTCAAAAACACCTTAACGACGAACCACTGTTCATTTTATTAAAACAATATTATTTTGTTGGTAAGCATAAACGGGCGTTACATTAGGGCGTTTACCGAAACAGCGAAAATAAAACGAAACAAATTTATACTCAATTGATGGTGAATAATCTGCTAGCTAAAAAAAAAGAGTTGGCCAATACATTCAAAAAATCGAAGAAATATAAACATGATCAGCATACACATACTTTCACGTATATACAAACACACAAACAGCTGCCAACAAACAAAACTATGGAAATATCCAAGACATAAGAGATCATATTCTTGAAAATTCCTACAGTACAAAAAAAAAAAAAAAAAGAAAACAAATCCTACGGAAGGCAAAACAGACGTTCCTCACTAACTTTAAAGTAAGATGAGGATTTAATTTTGGACAGACGTTGCTCAGTAATAGTTAAATGTTTGTTGTTTTTTTTTTTTAGCCAGCCAAAGCCAAATTGAACATCTAAGTCTTTCTCCCCCAAAAAAGAACAGACAAGATGAATAACAAGGCGTTTTAACTTGTGGTTAAAATAAGTACAAGTACTTTGCGGTCTCTTGGATTTCTTATACTCGTATATTATTTTGTCTGGTTGCTTCCTTCACTTGTTGCTGGAAATACGTGCTGCTATCTAAGGTCAAACGTTGCCTTTCTATCTTAATTCGGGAATAAAAACATTTTGTATTTAAATTGATCATCATGGCTGGACTATACAAAGTTTTCATTGATTTAATAATAATGTTTGAATTTCTTTGAGCTGCTGCTGCTGTTGCTGCTGCTGCTGCTGCTGCTTTGTGAATAATCTCTGATAGACAATTTACTGTTTCAAGTTATATTTTATAATCAAAATTATTTTAGGAGAAGAAAACTACGTTCCAATTTTATAAAAAGCCAGATCACTTGTCTTGTACATTAGAGTGTCTCGATTTGTAGGGCACACTTTGCGATTTTATATTTTGTTATGATCATTCTCAAAAATTATCGGTGGTACCGATTGCCTTTATTTTTTTAAAGTTTTTTTTTATTTTTTATAAAGATTTTTAGATACTTTATAAATGCCCGTCATTGCAAAGGTTTTTTAGAAGCACATCTAACATTATGTAAGGCACGTCCAATTATGGCCGAGTTTTACTGATATATAATAAAACATTCTAATTTTTATGGATTTTGAGGAAGGCGCTTAGATTTTTTATATCAAGTTATTGTAATTTAGTGAATTCAAGTGAAAATTTTAGCCTAGTTTTTTTTTGAGAGGAACTCTATGCTCAAAACTTGGATTTTATGGAAATCAAACTTTTGGTTTCTCAAGAACTTTATAAATATACTAGCTGTTTTTACCCGGTCTTGCCCGGTATAAAAAGGCCTTTGACTTGAAAAATGGTTCACTATGCTTACCAGGCGCTGAGTACTTAGTCCACAATTAACAAATTCCCCAAAAAAATGAACTTTCTCCCCAAAAATTTGTATGGGCAGTAAATTCATTTTTTATTTTTGATTTTTTAATTTAGAAGTTTTTTATAATATGTGAAACCGCTTTAAGTTTTTTTTTCAGTTTATTTATAAACATCAAATATAACGAAATGGTTCGCAAATTAAAGGAATCAAAACTTTTAAAAATTGAATTACTTCATTCAATAAGTGATCATCATCAAGTTTCAGAAATGAAAGAGTAATGCGACGTTTAATATTGTGTCACAAGGTTTCTTTAAGCACTTGCTTATAGTATATGTGTGGCCTATTTTGATCAACAGGTAATTATTTCACAAACGTAGATAAAATTTATCATACGAAATTTCACTAAGCAGTGTTCCGCGAGCGAGTCGCGTCCGCTTCCGCGCGTTTGGCAGCCAGACCCGTGCTGCCGCGCAGTTGTTGTCAACTTATTTTAATAGCCAAAATATATTTTTCAGATCATTGAGATATTTTTGCTGAGCTGTGTTCCACGAGCGCGTCGCGTCCGCGTCCGCGTTCGCGCACCTCGCGCCGCTTCCTCGCAGCTACTACCCGTGCTGCCGCTTAGCTCTCGTTAACTTATTTTAATTCCTAAAATATATTTTTTAGAGCATTGCGATATTTTAGCTGAGCTGCGTTCCGCGAGCGCGTCGCGTCCACATCCGTCGCGTCCGCGTCCGCGCTCCGCGCGCCACGCGCCGTTTCCTCGCAGCTACTACCCGTGCTGCCGCTTAGCTCTCGTTAACTTATTTTAATTCCTAAAACATATTTTTTAGAGCATTGCGATATTTTCGCTGAGCTGTGTTTCGAGAGCGCGTCGCGTCCGCATCCGTCGCATCCATGTCCGAGTTTGCGCGCCGCGCGCTGATTCCACGCGTTTGGCAGCCACACCTGTGCTGCCGCGCAGCTGTTGCCAACTTATTTTAATTGTCAAAATATATTTTTCAGATCATTCCGATATTCTAGCTAAGCTGTATTCTTCGTGCGCGTAGCTTCCGTCCAACGAAATGATGCTATTGAAAAGAATACTCATTTTAAATGCAAGTATGCAAGTGTATGGCGACCTCTCCTGGAGGACGGAGATCGTGTGTAGCAAAATTCAAGGAAATCCGTTGAAAACTAATAATTTGTATAGCGAACAAATATGAATAAAACAGAAAATGAATTTTACATAAAAGGTGGGCGTAAAAGTAGGCGTGGCCGGTAAAAAGTATATGGCGACCTTTCCTGGAGTATAGAGATCGTGTGTGAAAAATTTCAGGAAAAGCCGTTGATATATAGATCGAATTTATTTGAATGCAATTAAGGAAGTGATACGAGAACAGAACAACCAGACCTGACAAAGAAAGCACAACAAATTTGGGAAATTTGTTTTTTTTTATTTCTGAACATAATCTCCTTTTAGCTCCATACACTATTCCTAGCTATATTTATTAGCTTCGATACCCTGTTTATAATAGGAACTGTCTAGCTCCGCAAACTCCACCTCTTCACTGTAGGCAAATCTTTTACCAACAAGCCATTTTTTCAAGCTTGGAAATAGAAAATAATCCGAGGGAGCTATATCTTTCCAATAAGGTGCTTGATGCAACTCGAACTTTAATTCATGGATTTTGGCCATGGCAATAGTGGATTTGTGAACTGGTGCATTTTGTTTATGAAACAACACTTTATTTGTTGCCAAATGCCATAAGTTATCATAAAACTCATCATTGACTGTTTTTCTTCTTTGAAAAAAATATCCCAAGCGCATCCCAAAAAACAGACACCATAAATCTGCCCGATTCAATCCACGATTTTTACTGATGCTTTGTCTCAGATTGGAAGCAATGGACCCATATTTCATTCATGGTTAAGAATCGACGCAAAAACTCGACTTTGTTGGGGGGTGAGACATCGCCAAAAACTCTATTGAAACATCTTCATGACGGTTTTTGTTTACATTTCAGCTAGATCACGCACCCTCAGCCGATGATCATCCATTTTGTGGATTTTCTTAACAATTTCTGGTGTGGCCACTTCAGTTGGTCGACCACTACGGTGTTTGTCTTAACAGCGCGTACGGCTTCGTTTAAACTTTGCCACCCAATATTTTACAGTCGTAATAATATTAGTTGGATTGGGGCCATTCAAATGAAAGTTTTGAATCACACAACGGCGACCAACTTTTCTCATGTTCACAAATTCCCTGAGATCGTTTACTTTTGATGGTTCAAAAAAGAAAGAAAAATACTATATAACGAAGTGCCTTAAAACCTTTAGAAAATATTTTAAAATTCTTGGATAAGTTATGTGTCCCAGGGTTTTTTGGTTTCTCAAACGTTGAGCTCGATATTATGTATTTCTAAATATCAGTTGGATTAATTTCTGTCAGAATCGCATGCCTAGACATCGATTTGGTCTTTGTTCCATAGCTGGACATTTAAAAACAAGGTTAAATACTGATTCTAAATTTTCTTCCTTATTACAACTCTAATTACTTACAATAATACCCATAATGGTGTGCAATTCCTCCTTATTAAAACTAGGTTTTCCTTTTTTTTATCGACTGATGGCCACAAAGCCATATTATGTGACCCGGTGTTGTATCCCATTTATGTTGGCTAATCTGTTGATGTAAGTGTCGATTTATCGATATAGTTCTTCTAATGGTGTTCTGATATCCTGAATAGCCTGATCTCGCACATTTCGGCTTGGAAATCTGCACCGTAGTCCGGTAGAAGAAATGATCATCATGCTTCTAAAAATTGAGAGCATTTACCCGATCCCGTCCATTTTAGAATAATCCATGTAAATGAAGATCAGTCTGTCAAGTTTGTGTGTGCCCAAAGGTCCAGCTAACTGAAGATTATATCTATAATCAACATTTTGTGGGAATCATCATAAAGGGTTTTTCAATAAGAGCGCTACAAAAGTTTTTTTAAATAAAACAAAAACGGTTTTGGATATCAATGAAATTCTATATTCCTGTGAAAGTACGTTCGATGCCATTATGTGTTTAAATCGATCTCTTTTGCATGGCCACCACGGGCACGCTTGCAGAAGTCCAGACGCTGAACCCAATTTTCGCCGGTTTTCAAGCATAAATCGGCCGATACTGCTACAATTTCACGTTCTATATTCGTACGAAGTTCATCAATCGTCGCTGGCTTGTTGGCATAGACCATAGACTTGACGTAGCCCCACAAGAAATAGTCCAACGGCGAGATAACACGTTCTCCAAAATTGGTTTCCAATAAATTGATTGTGACATTCGCTGTGTGGCTTGTGGCGCCGTCCTGTTGGAACCACATGTCCTCCAAGTCCATATCATCCAATTGGAGCCAAAAATATTCGGTTATCATTGAACGGTAGCGATTCCCATTCACAGTAACGTGCCGGTCTTGATCATCACGGAAGAAGTACGTCCCAATGACGCCGCTGGCCCATAAACCGCGCCAAACCGTAATGTTTTCGGGATTCGATGATGACTCATGGAGTACGTGTGGATTGCTGACTGACCAATAACGCATATTTTGTTTATTGACGAAGCCATTCAGCCAGAAATGAACCTCATCGCTGAAGATGATTTTTCGATGAAAATCCGAATCATTTTCAAGTTGTTGCTCAGCCCAATTCACGAACATACGACGCTTCTGGTGATCAAGCGGCTTCAGTTCTTGCATCAGTTTGATCTTGTAAGGATGTAGGCCATGATCTTTTCGCAAAATTCGCCACAACGACGTCACAGAGATGCCCAATGCTTGAGAACGACGTGTGAGAGACACATTTGGGCTTTCTTCAATTGAAGCCTCAGCGGCAGCAATATTCTCGACACTACGGGCACTTCTTTATCTCACTGGCACGGGAAGATTTTGTACTGTGTCTGTGGATTCAACTTTTTCCACTAGACGCTCAATTGTTAATCTGCTAGGACGATTATGACGACCATAAATTCGACGTAGCGCTCTTAACGTTGAGACCACTGACTCCGAATTTCGGTAGTAAATTTTAATAATTTCGACTCGTTGTTGGCTCGTATATCTTTCCATCATGAAATGGCAAACCTTACTGAAGAGAAATGTCAAAAGAGCGGCAAGAAATATGGCGTCGTTTGCTGTCCCTGTCTTTCTACTCTTGTAGCGTCCCTGTTGAAAAACCCTTTAGTATCACTGTTATGAGAGTACAAGGACAACTATTTTTTGATATTGCTCGAAGAATGATTTTGCGTTTTGCATTTTTCTTCATTTATTCAAAACATTGATTTCAATTTTCAAAAAGAATTATTTTTATTTGTCATGATCTGTCTCCATATTTTTACGGTAAAGTCGCTTTAAAATTATTATTTTAATTATATTAACGACCTATAATAATTTTATCGGATGTACTTCAAAAAATCGATATCTGAAAGGATAGTGCTTTAGGAAATATTCCATCTATACGCGAATCGGTTATTAGACCAATTCTGCCTTGTGAAATCCTTGTTTGGTAGCATGCTTGGAAAAGACTACCAACCTTATCCTTCGTGAAAGAAAGATCTGTTCTTATTCTCTTTGTACCACAGCTCTGGATGTAGTAAGCATGCTCCTACTCGTGATACCAACGGATATATAAGGGAAGCAGTCCGTAGCAACACCGGCCATCCATCTGAGAAGTACTTTACAATGGTGAAGCTGCAATTGTCATCCTGAATGACAGGAATATAGTATTAATCATGAATGTTACTGCTTCATAGAGATAATTTGAATAACACAACAATATCCCAATACCGACCAGATAATCTAGGATCGGAAAGTCCCCGTATAGCACAATTTCCATAATCTTTTACATTGACAGATCAAGGCAACATAATCACATTAGTTTCGGAGCTTCATTGCAGAAGTTTACGAAGCACAATGGAAGTTGTTGATTGGATCCAAAAAATTTGCTACCCAGAAGCAGTTTTGCAAGAAAATGTTGAATAGTCTATTTCATTAAACTTAAATTAGACATGGGCGATTGAAAATTACTTAAAAATTACTGTGTTCTGATTGTATTCTGCCTTAACTGCATTCTCTTAAGCAACTTGTTAGGAAAGGCTACAATAAACCAAAGAAAAATATGCTGCTTCCAGACGTACGGTTTGTTTTTAAAGGGATGTTCTAGAAAACTGAAAACTAGAAGTGTCCTAAATAGCCGCATATGTTTAAATGAGATAGTTTAACAGTTCGATATTTGAAAAATATGGGTTCAAGAGCACAGGAAAATTCCAGAAAATTACAAAGCCGAAGATTTAGAAAGGCGGGAAAATACTTTGTACGTTCCTCTTAAATTGGAATGTGTGGTACATCAGTGGCAATTTGCAAGCTTTTATTTCGATTTTATACTTCTAGGAAAACAAATCAAGGAACAGCTAAGGAATTTAACTGTAGAACAACTAGGCTGATCCGGACATGTCTGAATGAGAAGCGGACACATGTGTTGTTGTCGGTGTCAAGATGGGAGATTTTAACGGAGATGAAATCGAACTCTTCCTTATAGGTAAACTTGCCGAAATCTCTAGATTTAGATTTTTTCACTGGGACCCATCCTAATTCATGATCATTCTGATCGCTCGGATACAGGAATTTCAGATCTTCGAGAAGCTCAAAATGATTCTACGGTGGGGATTCAAGTTTATGTCTAGCACAATTTACTTCAGAGTCCGTGTATTTTGGCGAGTAACGTTGGTAGTCATTTCTAACCTTTATGCTCTATATTAAGGCTTGTTACAAAAGTGATTTCTGTCATCTTTACAATAAACATCTGAAATTTTGAAATTATAAAAGTTCTATTTTCTTTTTTTAACTTATGTATTTTTTTTAGTTCTACTATTAAGACAAAAACTTTAGAAAATGTGAATTACTTCAAAATATTCAGTTATTCTTCTAACATTGATATAGCAATTCGAACATTCATCATCAACCTCCTGCTAGTGTTACAAATTTAAATAAATGTTTGATTTCATTTTAATTATAATGTTAGAAACATGTCTTTCTTTCTCCACAAAATTTTCAACAAACACAAAAAACAACTTCTGAATGAACTGTCTGACTGACAACTGATGCATTGAACTAATGATCTTTTTGAGACTAATAAGTAAAAAACAAAAAAAAAAAAAAAACTAAATTCAAATTATAATTTTTACCACAAAAAATCAAAGGGATGCGCTTAGACTACATTCATATACCGGCTAATCAGAGTACAATCATTGTACTGAATGGCGGCAAATAGGATCTAATTTCCTCAAAATCTCATTTTTTATTCATAAAAGAAAAAAAAAAACAGAAATACTAAAATGAATATATAAAGTTCTCAGGTGTATATCGTATACAGCAATGCATCATCTCACTATGGTGCATGAAAATTAAAATAATAATGATGATCAACGAAAATGATTGACGTTTTGCTGCAACCGTTCAATGATGTACAGAATAGAAATATTCAAAGTAGAAAGGTTGGAGATTTGAGTAACAGTTGTTAGATGAGTTGTAGTGATGTGCACAAAGAACAATAGCAGAAAGAGAATCATTCAAATTTTGCCAGCGCCATTGAAGACAAATGATGTGATTGCTATGGCTTCTGATTATTATTGGGCTTGAGAAAAGGTTATTTCGTTAATATATAATATTGATGCAGATTAGTTTTAGCTTACTTAATAATTATAACTTAAATATTAAATCGACAATGCTAATTACTGTCTTTTATAATAGCAAATAATTCCCTGTATTTCATTTAAGTTATTGTTGACTTCATAATACTATATTTAATCTTCTTAAATTAAATTTATCAATAAAACCAAAAAATCATCAGTCATTTATCTTTGGCTATTAAGAAAATTTTGGTGGAATTTGTATTGAATTTCATTTATTGTAATTGAACAACTTCCTAGAAATTGGCATACGATTGCAAACGCAGCTCCCTTTTTTCGTTTAGATAACTTTCAGGAATCAACCAGTTCATTTAAAATTGAAATCGCAGACAATTTCGCGAAAATTCAGTCTCCGATCGGTCAACATCATATCAACATTTTCGGATGATAACAAAGAGAAAAAATTGAGTTAAAGTCAGTTCAATAAAATATGGTCAGGCCATGCAGGATATAAGGAATTTATATCTTTAAAGATTTTCATTTCATTTTTTTTTTTTTTTGGGTAAAAATAAAATGGGTAATATAATAATAACATTTTTTCAACTTCATGTATTTGCCTTCTACCAAACCAAAGCCGATCCTCACAATGTACAGCGAAGTATAATCAAAGTAAAAAATTGGAATCTTTAAATGCCACTGGAATTCTACACTTTTGTTATTCACGGAATAACGGTTCTTGTTTTTTTATAAAAGGGTTTCAAATATATTTTTGACTCATTGAGTTTAAACTAGGAAATTTACGATTGGAACTCTCAGAGTTCAAGTAGTGCTGGCTTTCATTCGGAGAAAACGCTAGAGTTCATACTAAGATCAGCTAGCTGACATTACATTAGACAACTAATGATATGTGCAAAAATATTAAAAATTAATTGTTTTTTCTATCTAAGAACTAATGGAAGTTTTTTTTAACTTCAACAATTTTTTGCCATTTTTAATTTTTCTTAATCCCACTTAATTTTAAACTCAATAGAAAATAATTATAGGTATGTGCATTGATAAACTTTCGCGTTTCTCTTTTGAGTTTAATATACAAAATCTACCTGGAATCGAATAAATAAAGATTTTTCATGCATATCTTTAAAAAAATTTTATTCATAGTTTTCCTTTTAGTTGAAAATGCAACCGATGAAGAGGGTGGGAAATTGATGGAATGCGATAAATCGGCACCTTAATAATTTGCCATATTATCTTAAGATCCCGATATTTAGCGACAAATGAAAAATGAGTTGCAGGCAAATAAAGGTGGAACTACAGTATTGCTCAGATAAAAGTTACCACACAATACATTTTCAAAAATAAGAATAAATACTCTCAAAAGCTAGAAAAATTAAACTGCTGAGAACAATTTTTAATTTTTCATTTATTTCGGACTTTCAGACTTTGCATACATTAAAAAAAAATTTTTTTGAAATGCAAAATGGACACATTTTTTCAGAAAAATTTTTTGAGTATTGTGAGTATTCTGAGCAGTTTTTATTCAATAAATTTTCTTCCAAATGTGCACAATTTTCCAGTAAAAAAACTGCTTTTCCACGAAAAGTTTTGGAACATTAGGGCCATATTGGGGAAAAATTAAATATTAAAAAACCTTCTCCGCAATTTCAGCAGACAGTTTTTGAGTATTTATCGCAACAAAGATTCTCAACTTAAAAATTTTGATAAAACCCTTTCTTTTGCTCCGTAGGGTTACGTTTGCGCCAAAAAAAATTTTTTTTTCGTAAAAACCAAGTTTTTGATACAAATT
Source organism: Cordilura impudica (assembly GCA_963682025.1). Lineage (NCBI taxonomy): Eukaryota > Metazoa > Arthropoda > Insecta > Diptera > Scathophagidae > Cordilura > Cordilura impudica. Next base: position 128,911,223 of record OY821518.1, on the reverse strand, counting down.
CCAGAAAAATGTGAGCAGAAATTAAAAATCCCAAAGGAGTGATTGATGGGGAAATTCAAGGTGAATATTTAAAAAAAACCCAGCTCAAACAGTTGAACTTTGTGAGGTGTAGAATAACTGGAATGGTACAGTGGCGATTCGTGCCACTGTGGACCGCCCAGCAGTTTTCAATTGTACTTAAATCGGGACTGTTCCCAGACCATGTCTAGTTATTCTTTCACCACACTGTCTAGATATCACTTTACATGCCATAGAAAAAATATATTTGATGTAAATTTATTAGTTTTTATAAAAGCACAAATGTTCGGTTATAAAAAATAAAAAATTCCCAATTTTTGCCCCTGCGGCATGAGGCAGAATCGACTTGGCATATCGAATTGATGATTACTAGAAACAAGGCAAATGTACTTTAGAGCATTTAGGGTATCTTTAACAAATGCCAGGTCACTACAGCCGTAACACTATTTTAATCAATCCCAAATATACGGGTCCTTTCATTTTGCATCCTCTCTATAACATATCCAAGTTTCAGAGTGATCTGAGGGTGCCATTCAGGATACCTTGTATGAAAGAAATTTTGGAATCTGTTAACTTTCGTGTTGCATTATAATATTGATATCGCGGAAAAAATTTTCTCATTTGCGTATGTTATCTAGTTTGGAACAATATTTAGAAACTAGATGATTGTGTGGCGCCTAGGCGCCCGTTTAAAAATTATGAATAAAACAGTTTAAATTTAAATACACGAAAAATTTATAGTAAATTATATTTCTTTTAATATAGTAGTAAATTGAAAATTATATTGTTATATATGTTCATGTGAAAAAAGATTGTGTTTGTAGAAATTGTATACATAAGTATCAAAACAGATAAGAAATATTGGCAAAAAAGTTTTTCAATTTAGAATCTCTTGAAAAACTATATTTCGTGTGAAATATCGTTGGTCATTTAATAGTTTTCCTTGCTGTGGATTCGATTGAATACGTATCTTAACTTGGCTTGCAACTTTTGATCATGACAAAGCCACATACAGTTGGCCGTGTGAAAATACCGCGGTCTCCAAATTAATGCCAAATCAAATGACTGGTCTTGAGCCTTGTTTATGGTAATTGCGTATGCAGGAATTACTGGAAACTGGCGGCGTTTTATGAAAGGTAATGTGGTGTCGATTGGGGGTGAGATCAAACCTAGGAATTAGAACGGTATCATTTTGGTCAGCGTTACAGAATCAGTCAGTCTCTCAGTGCGTCAGGGATCAGCGTAAATATATTTAAGAATATTACCCGGCCTTCACACGTTAAATTTTTGGCTTTCAGGTTGTAATGCACTCATACTTTATTACTCTTTTTTACTAAATAATCATACGTTTCAATTCTCTCTTTCAATTTTTCAATGGGACAGTTACTTAACAATTTTTTGACTATTGGATGTGTGATCAATTTGACTTGAACATGGGAAGGCCGGGTAAAGTGAGGAGATTGGAGATTCCCAAAATTATTAAAATTTAATACAATGGAGTTCGCTTATAACGAACCTTGGTTGGTTATATATATCAAACTTTTGAATTAAACAAACAAAATTTTTTTTCATTTCAGAATTTTCCTATATTTTATATATTAATTTCAATTTAATTTCATTTTCATTTAATTTTAATACTAAAAAACTTCGATTTTCAAATGAAGTTTTGTAAAAGGTACTTTTATGTATATTTTCGTAAAAGTTTGCCAGTAGCCAACCTATGGTTTGCACTTTCTGCTTCTATACATAAGGAGTTTTTCATATTATATGGTTTTAAAAAAAATATTTTATTTTGATAGAAACTCGGTAATTTTAGTCTTATTAAGACAAACAATTAATATGTATCGTTTCAGTAATTTAATTTAAGTTTCATAACTTTTTAAAATGCCCCAAAATAAATAAATTTATTCAACTAAAAAAACTTTTTAAACCTTTCGGACAAAACAAAAAAATACTACGGTTATAACGAACTTAGTCTATAAGGAACTAATTTATCCGGTCCCGCCGAGTTCATTATAACCTAACTCCATTTTATTGTAGAAAAATAGAATAGCATTGAAAAAAAAAACGTTTTAGAGCAAGGTTCCTAAAAGTTTCTTAAGGGGGATAAGGTTTTAAAAGTTAAAAAAAGTTGTATTTTCATAAATCTTTTTTGAAGATATGAATAATGTTGGATTATTTATTTCATACACACATTATAGCATTATATTTGAAGAATCTTTAAAAAAAAATTTCAATTAAAAATTTTAATAAATAAGTCCGTGACAGCGAAACTCCGGAGGCATTGTTGTTTTACGGTGAACATCATAACTCGTTACCGGATCATGTGAAATAAAAAAATGGAATTAAATAAAACATTCGTGGTTACGTGATGATTTATGTGTAGATATAGTGTCTAAAATTGCAAAAGAATCGGTCAAGTAGATTTTGAGTTATGACGTTGACGGACTTCGAATTTTTATACTATGATTTATATACTATATACCGTATGAGGCCGGTCGCTGGAAACGCTGTATCTTCTTAGTTTTGCTCTGATTTACTTCAAATTTTGACACAATACTCTCGACATGTTGTGCATTCAGAAAGAGAAATACAAAAAAGGTTTTAAAACCTACCACCCCTTAAGGAAATGCAAACACCAATACACCTACACAAAAATGAAAAAATATTTCATATTTCATCATATGTACATGTAAACTGAAAAAAGAGAAGTACATTTTTTGCAAAGTTATCTATAAATCCAAAAAAGGAAAAATAAACAATAAGCGCGTATTAGTTTTATTTTAAAAAAAATCGCCTTTAATTCTTCCATGATAATTTAAATAAATTATTCAAATTAAAACCTTAAATATACCTATTTACGTAATTCATGTTTGTCTAAATTTTTTGAAAGCCAATTATGCAAAAATTAATATTATGAGTGAAAAAAAATTATTTTCCCACCTCTCTTCTGTAATTACAATGTAATTTATGCAAAGTTAGAATAATTTAAATTTGAAACTTAATATTGCACTATTTTTTCAAGTGCCTTTCAATACAGAGCTTTAAACGAAATCATACGTTGGACAACAACAAAATCCACATTGAAGATATCTTTTTCTCAAATATTTATAAAAAAAAAGCATACTCTTTGGTAAGTGCTAGCCATCAGAGAACCTGAGGGGAAGCACTCCTAACAATTCAAAATAATTTTGAGATGAAAAACAAAACAGACAAACGGTAAAGTTTAGTTTGATAAAAAAAAGTATGTATGCATATCGGACGACGTTAAATGAGAAACATAAAAATTTTTAAAATTTCCTTCATTAATTTTTTTTTCAGAATTTTTTCATTGACCAAGAAAGGGAATTTAAAGAAGAATTTGAATAGATATTAGTTTTTTGATGCATTTTTTGCGTTCATCTTATTCCATATGTAACACGAAATCTGCAAATGTTGTGCTATTGTCGTTAGCAGTGTTGCCAATTTTGATAACTTATTGTAATTTCGACGATTTTTCAATTTGTTAAAATGATTTGTTAAATTTGTTAAAATGATGATTGAAGATTTAAATTTTTCAGTAGTATAAAAATTGCGATTTCAAGGGTTAACAATTAATGGGTTGTTTATAGAAAATTGATAGATTTAGTTCAGTGTAAATGTAAATTACAAAATATGTATAGATTTAATTCTGGGTCAAGTCGTTTCAAAACAGATGTACCTTGAATGGCATCTCCATTTAAATCTTAAGCTTTAATTACGGCGATACTTTAAACCTATATTATATGTTTCAGCTATAGATACATGTCAATAAAATTATTTAGTTGATTGCTGTGTTAAATTATTTTCGTTGAAACTTCACCACTAATACATTTTTATATATAAGAATAACTAATGCTGTAATAATATTCGTAATATGAATGATATAAATAAATTTTATTGCTTCCTTTTGTAATATTTTTTCGAGTTTTATAAGCGGTAAAATTTTCTTGACAATTTCTTGTTTTAAAAATGACAATTTTGGCGATTTAGTTTCCAAAATTGTCGATTTTCAGAAGATATTATTAGCAGCACTGTCGGTAATAAAGAAGAGAGAAAATTGTGTGTGGGTTTGTATAAAATGAGAAAGATTAAATTTTGTTTGTTTATTTCCCATAGCTTTGTAGGGAGTGCTATGTGTGTGTATTATTTCAGCGTTACAGAATCAGTCAGTCAGTCAGTGAGTCACGGATCAGCGTAAATATATTTAAGACTAGAACAACCGCCAAATTTTTTTTCCAAAACTGGGGAGCAAAGTTTAAAATTCGTTTTTTTTTTCAATTTACTGGTACAAATTATATTTTAGAAACTCATCGTTTTGGAACATTGTAGAACAATCGTAGAACAATTCAGAACAATCTTCAAAAAATTTTATTTCCAAAAATGGGGGCTAACTTCGCACACTTCTTTTTCTTGCTTTAAAAATTAAAATAAAAAATATTTTTTTCTCTCGATTTTAAAGCAGATACAAAATCATAATAAAATATGAAACAAATATGAAAAAATATTTTTTTTCTTCTTAATAACTCAATAAAAAAGCACTGCATATGGTAGCAGTAGATACATAATTTAACGAAATTACTTATTCCTTAAGCCAATAATTTTTTTTTTTACATTGAACAGGTACTACCTTTCCCTACTTATATCTGTTATTTGAGTCTATAAGCAAGTGTAATTTGTTAGCGACCTGTGGCAACATCTGAAATTCCCTTAAAGATAATTAAACATCAACGAACAGCAATTCACTCTTTCAGTCTGTTTCAACATTTGCTGCTGTTAGTAACTAAAAAGATTTATTGAGATTAAATTCGATCACTATTGTTGGGTTTCGTTATTCTCAAATTAGATTTTATTTCGTCGGATTTTTATGTATACGAGGATGCGTTTTGTTGCGGTTCATTCACAAATTAGTTGCATGCAATTATAATAATTATTCTATTCTTTATTACATTTATTTAATTTTTTTTTTTTTCATTTCTACATTTACTTTCTTTTCCATTCTATTGTATTTGATTTTGTGCGTTTTTTATCAAGTTGAAATATCATTTTCGAAATTTATTTTCCATTCTTTGTGAATGAAAATTTGTTTGGGTTTTTGTTTCTTGTTCTTGATATATTCTTTTGTTTTCTGTTGATAAATTTAAATTTATTTTTAATTTGATTTCCGTTCAATTTTGAAAGGCCTACATATTGTTTAGTATGTGTTTGGGAAGATGTATCAGAAGATGCATGTTGCATGATAATGATTGAAGTGGTTAAAGTGTGGTTGGCAATTGTTCATAAATATGGATTTTCTCACAGCAAGTGTTTTTTAGGTTTTGTATGCAGCATCTTTTTATGTTTTTAATAACTTAATTAACAATTAAAACGTTTAAATTTCAATTATTGCTGCGAAAATGTTGGAAGTTTTATAGGCATATGGATCAAATCTTGGCTATTTCTTTTATGAAATATCGGCGGTTTATTAATTAAGTTGAGTATCAAATAAAAGTGGCCTTGAAAATTTCATAACTTGAGCCAGAGCGTTTAGTGATGCAAGGGTATTATGATGTATTTTTAAGAAAATATATTTCAAGCTCTAAAAACTAATCACAGGTTTGGAGATAATAAAATTTAAATTTAAATAAATACACCGTTTGAAACACTTTCAATATTTTACCAGTATAATCCCATTTTCGCTGTTCATTTTATCCTCTTTTGACCCCCTTTTAACTTTAAATCGCAAATAATATTAAGTGTAAAATAGGGTATTTACAATGTGTTAACAACATTTAGTTTTTTTTTCTTCTAAATCGCAACAACTTTATGAACGGATTCAATTTGACAACACAAGACAAGACAAAACATAAGGTCATTGCTAAATATTTTAACCCTTTTTTTGTGTGTGTTGTTAGTGCGGTAAGTAACCACCACAAATAAACCCTGGGGCATTTTTTATAAGTAATAGAAAATGAAGATGCTTTTGAGATTTTTTCACTTTTTTCTCAAGACAGATTTACAGTTTTCAGTTTCAACCCAACCCCGTTAAAGATATTAACCAGAAGAAGAAGAAGAAGAAGAAAAACAGCAACAGTTTATTTGTAAATGAAAATAAAAATGTCAAATGTATTTAAGGGTTTAGTTTATTTGCAGGAAAGTGTTTCAGTCATTGTCTGTTGATATCTTGATAGAAAAATGTCTTCAAATATGAGGCTCATAAGGGATCTGACCTTTAGCAGAATAAAGAACATCAATTTGGAAATCATCAACAGCTAATATTGTTTCAAGCAGGCCAACATACACATGTTGGCATTATTGCTGAAAAAAGGGTTACATAATAAAGAAAAGGGTGCATATATTTAAGTTTTATAGACTTTAAGATACTACACCGCATATTTTGCCTTGAAAGTGATAAATAACATAATTTTGTTTTCTTTCGATTATTTTAATGTAGTGGCAAAATAACATTCGCTCACCATATGTAAAGGATGGGGTTAATACAAATTAGTTTGTCATTGCATTTGCAATATATCGAAATATTGTTGTATATTGTGAATCCCTGCAATATTTAAGTCGAGCTCTTAAAAAGTTAACAAAAATGTGGCTACTTTACATTCTATAGGCAGGGCCGGATTAACCATGTCGAGGTCTCTAGGCAATGTATATCTGGGGGCCCCTTCACCTTTTTCAAACCCAATTCGACTAAGATCTATGTGATAGTTTGGATCTTATGGCAATTTATGTTGATTTCATAAGGGTCATTTTTATGGGGACTAGGTCAGAACATGGAACGATTTTCACAAATTTCAATAGCGTTCATCATATGGCCGACAAAAGCTTATGTACCAAATTTCATAAAAATATATTCATATTTGCGATCTGTAGTTTGATTACAAGGTTTACATGGACACACAGACGGACGGACGGACGGATGGACGGACATCGCTAAATAGACTCAGAAAGTGATTCTGAGTCGATCGGTATAATAAAAATGGATGTCTAGGTCAGATATTTTTGGTAAAGGGTGATTTTTTAGCTATTATCTTTTAGGCAATACTGGTTTAAACAGCTGACGCACGTTTCGTGTTTTGTTTCATGGTCAAACATCTTCAGTTTGGTCTATAATTTAACCATGAATCGTCTTACAAACGAATAACGCTTGCAAGTTATTGAATTTTATTATCAATATGCGTGCTCTGTTAAGAAAGTTCATCGCGCGCTTCTTCAAAGATGATGCGAATCGTAACGTAACTGTGAATGGTGAGCGCTACCGAGAGATGATATCCAACTTTTTTTTGCCCAAAATACAAGAGCTTGACTTGCATGACATTTGGATTCAACAAGACGGTGCCTCATGCCACACAGCACGCGCAACAATGGACTTATTGAGAGGCGAGTTCGGTGAACATTTTATTTCACGTTCGGGACCGGTCAATTGGCCGCCTAGATCGTGCGATTTAACGCCTTTAGACTATTTTTTGTGGGGCTATGTTAAAGCTCATGCCTATACAGACAATCCCGCTTGAATTGACGCATTGAAAGACAACATTGAAGCATTTATTCGTGAGATACCGGCCAAAATGTTGGAAAGAGTATGCCAAAATTTGACTAAGCGGATGGACCATTTGAGGCGCAGTCACGGCCAACATTTGCATGAAATAATCTTCAAACATTAATTTATATTGACCGTACTATCGATTCAAATAAAGATTTCATTCATTTTTCTGAATTTTATGTGTTTTTTTTTTGGAAAACTTTCCTATAGCTCTTAAAAGATCACCCTTTAGTTACAAACAGCAGCACAAAGTCATTATACCCAACCCTCATAGTGTTGTAGGGTATAACAAACTGACATTTTGTTCTTAATAAGACGCATAAAATATTTTTTCCATGAATATCTTTACTACATATGAGTGTAGAACAAATAAACTTAAAAAATAACCATAAAACTGAAAGATTTTATCTTCATGAGTAAATAATCTAACCCATAAAAACAAAGTTTTTATTAAAACTCATTCTATCCTTATGCATATGAGTTTTGACTGTGCGTGACTATGCGAAAATGTGCGTGACTATGTAAAACTTAGTGTTTTTTCACAGCAAGTCTATCGACCAAGTTTCAGATCGATCGGATGATGGAAAATGACATTTAGATCACTCCGTGACTGTGCGTGACTGTGCGTGACTATGTCAAAGTTATTTTTTTTCACAGCAAGTCTATCGACCAAGTTTCAGATCGATCGGATAAGGGGAAATGGGTTTTACATCACTACGTGACTGCGCGTGACCATGCGTGACTGTGCGTGACTAAGTCAAAGTTAATATTTTTTTCACAGCAAGTTTATGGACTAAGTTTCAGATCGATCGGATGAGGGGAAATGACATTTAGATCATAGAATAGGCGTGACTGTGCGTGACTACCCCAAAAATAATCTTTAGTCACAACAAGACTATGGGTCAAGTTTCAGATCAATTGGATGAGGGGGAATGGGGTCCACCCACTACAGACAGGCAGAGAGTATGAGTTAAAAGAAAGAGTTTAAAAAAGGGAAAAATTAAAAAAAGTATCATTCTCTTAGTGGACAAAACTTAAGTCCCTGTTATGTTAATCTAAAAATTAATTTGAAACTTAATTAATATTTAGTTGCCATTCCTTTTATATAATAACTGTTTTATTTGCCATCGTATGTTTTCGAAATCTTCTCTCCAATTCTTTCCATAACTGCTCGATAACTGTTTGGTCTGGGGACTGCGGAGGGTTTGGCAAGATATGTGCCAAAATATAAGTAAACCACATCTTCACGTCATGAGCTATTTGTTTCGGGTCATTGTCGTAAGTTTAGTTTTTCTGCGCTTTTTTTACGATTTTCCTTCAATATGTTTAGGTAAACTGTCTTGTCCACGAACCATCAATAAATACCACCGCCATCATACTTTAATGTTGGTGAAATATTTTTTGTGGCATATGCAATATTCGCCTTTCGCGAGGGCGAAAAAATTAAATTTGATCTTATGTGGAAAGAGTTTTAGAGTGTACGTCCTTGCCAAACTCGTCCTTTATATCTGATGCAATCTGAGTCGATGTTATTTTTGGGTTAATTTTAACTTTTTGTGTTATTTGTGTTCTCTCTCGGTTAGTTTACGCGGACCACCACTATGCCTTGCAATTTCAAAGTTAGTTTTGCCTTTGAAACGGTTCCATTAATTCGCCGATCTCCGCAAAAAATTTGCCTTGATTATGCAAACGTATAATTATTTTGAGCTGTGATTCTGTAGTTTCACTTTGTTTTGGGCTCTTTGTTAAAAAATAGTTAAGAAAATAATTAGTTGAAGAAGTTTTTTCAACTTTTTTCACTTACTAAAATGAACTAAAAACAAGTAAGAAAATTATAGTCGGTCTAGACTATACGATACCCTATACCATGCGTTTAGAGACCCTATCTCTCAGGCCCAACTAACAGGATATAGAAAATAAGCATAAACCAAATTTGAGTGGGATTTTTATTAGTTTTTTCGGCTGCAGATATGAAAAAGTTCATATCGGATGCTATATATATATGGGGACTAGGTCCAAAAATGGACCGATCCTGACCATGTTTGGTAAAGTCTCTTGTATTTTGCAAATATATAAACAAACAAAATTTGAGAAGAATCAGTGCAATATTTTTGTTTTTTGTTAGATTTAGGTGAAGATCGGGAAGCAGCTCTATATGGGGCCTATGACTAAGAGTTGTCCAATAGGGATCATTTTTGGACTACTGATTAATGGATGTAATATATACATACAAACCCAATTTGACTAAGATTTGTATGATAATTTGGATCTTATGGCAATATATGTTGTATGGGGGCTAGGTCTGAACATGGACCGATTCTCACCAATTTCAGCAGTTCATTCCACGGCTGCTAAGAGCTTATATACCAAATTTCATCAAAATATATTCATATTTGCGACCTGCAGTTTGATTACAAGCTTTACATGGACACACAGACGGACGGACGGACGGACGGACGGACATCGTTAAATCGAATCAGATAGCGATTCTGATTCGATCGGTATAATTAAAGATGGGTGTAGGTCAAATATTTTTGGTTGTTACAAACAGCAGGACAAAGTCATTATAGCCAAACCACATAGTGGTATAGGGTATAATAACGGGACATAACAGTTTGTGTAAAATGTAAAATTGTTGCCATACTGGCGAAATTTTAATAATGTAACAGGTATCAAAAAAAATGTGTCTATAATTTTGTCCATCGTATATTGTACCATTTCGTACATTTCATTTGCCGCATTGCTGAACAAAGAACTATTGCTATCAAAAAAATATTTATGCCACATTTTAATTAAACTTTAAATACTAAATGATTGTTGTGCGTATAGTTTGGTGCACCACTGTGCACATACTCCTTTAGATACAAAATCGTTTAAAACATCTTGAGAGTTAACCTTTTCCAATACATCATTTTTAGTCGCCATTAACGTCAATGAACTTAAACGGTTCAGAGACATTGATATCAGGGTTAGTCACTTTTTTTTTGCGAAGAATGCTCTCGCAGTATGAGGTAGGGCATGGAAAACTATGAAGAACTGCATGTTTAGCTTTTGGAAATGGTGAGAAAAGCTTCCCCGTAAAATGCATTTACTTTTGCTCGAAACCGATTTTTTATTTTAATTTTTTTGTTATTTCTAGCAAAGTAAATTCATTTTACGATGAAGGTTTTTTTACCATTTCAAAAAAGTAAACATGCAGTTCATCATGGTTTTCCATGCCCTACATCAGATTGCGAGAGCAATTCGATATTCAACAAAAGTCAAAAAAGTGACTAACCCTAATGGATATACGTAGATAGTTTTGATTTTTTTTCGTTACGTTACGTGCTATTTGTAATCAATCAATCACGTTAGTTACGTGTACCCGTGCTATTTGTAATCAATAGACTTCTATATATTTGCAATGCTGCCATTACATTATACGATTCCTCGGCAGGTACAATTTTATCTTTTCCGGCATCCTCTTATTGTAAGAAGAAGTACTTGAACTGAACCATCTCGTCTTTAAACTCAGGCTCAATGTCGTCAGATTAATGTTCCCTTAACTTTGTACAAGCCTCTCTAATTATACCCTATATCACTATGTGGTTTGGGTATAATGACTTTGTGCTGCTGTTTGTAACAACCAAAAATATTTGACCTAGACCCATCTTTAATTATACCGATCGAATCAGAATCACTTTCTGAGTTGATTTAACAATGTCCGTCCGTCCGTCCGTCCGTCCGTCCGTCTGTGTGTCCATGTAAACCTTGTAATCGAACTGCAGGTAGCAAATATGAATATATTTTGATGAAATTTAGTATATAAGCTTCTATCGGCCATGGGATGAACGCTATTGAAATTGGTGAGAAGCGGTCCATGTTCAGACCTAGCCTCCATACAAATTACCCCTATGAAATCGACATAAATTGTCATAAGATCAAATTGTCATACAAATCTTACTCAAATTAGGTTTATATGCGTTCATTACATCCATTAATGAGTACTCCAAAAATTATACCTCTGGCCCCATATAGAGCTGCTTCCCGATTTTCACTTAAATCTATTAAAAAACAAAAATATTGCACTGATTCTTCTCAAATTTTGTTTGTATATATTTTTGCAAAATACAAGAGACTTTACCAAACATGATCAGGATCGGTCCATTTTTGGACCTAGTTCCCATATAGATATAGCATCCGATATGAACTTTTTCATATCTGCAGCCAAAAAAATTAATAAAAATCCCACTCAAATTTGGTTTTTGCTTATTTTCTATGTCCAGTTAGTTGGGCCTAAGAGATAGGGTTTCTAAACGCATGGTATAGGGTATCGTATAGTCGGTCTAGACCGACTATAATTTTTTTTACTTGTTTTATAGTTGGGCTTGGTCCAGAAATCTGTTAGAAATCCAGAGAAAGCATTGATTTCCCGATAAGCTTCTAAAAGCCACGACAATTCTGCGCAAAAAATGTTTAGTACATGGTAATTAGTCTCAATTCTTTACGCATCTTTTCCTCTGTGCATAACGTCTTCTTCAGATCCATCATCGTACACGCTGATTTTCATTTATGTTGGGATATCAGTGTTCTCATTTGACTTCATCTCGTAATCGTCAAATAATTCTTGTTGTGAAAGTAAAAAATCTAAAAGCAACTGCCGTTTGTAGACATGTGCCAACATCATTGATTCCAGAATACTGGCATTACAGTATATTCCTTTTTTCCTTTAATGAAGTCCTTTAATGAACACCTGGCCTCGTGAATCTGAGTCCCATCGTTACCAAAAGACTGCAAAACTTTCTGGAAATTATTGTAACTATTTGATAAAGCCTTCGTCGCTTTAGCCCTTGAATGCCATCTTGTATCAGATAATCTTTTGAGAACTAATGGTGTGTATTGCATAAACGTTTTTCTAGATAATTGCCCAGCTATATGTTGACGACGAAAAAAATTGTAAAGTGCCTGTAGAAATCCGAAGAATGAGATTACTGCAACGCAGCTCCCTGCAGCACGTACTCCCACCAAACACTATACTGTGAAGAAAATACTTTTCTGCGGACAATATATGCACTTGAACTTCAATCGCTAATATCAAGTTGTCTTAAAGTAAAAAGTGTATGCATTTTTCGTAATTTTATGGCAGCTTTCGATAAGGCCTCTAGAAAATCTATTATATACATATATACAATGGGAGTATCATATAAGTATGTTAAAATAATAGGACATCAATATGGACCCATCCAGTAAGCGGTCTGGACGAGATAGGAACTGTCTGAAAAATTTGATACAACATCTGGAGTAAAACAAGATTGTTTGCTTACCCCACTACTTTTCTCTCTCTACATCAATGATCTGCATAATTATTTTGACGGTCGTTTAGACATTGAAGGGAAAAACTAAGACTATTACTATAGACAGACGATATTGTAATAATGAATGAGGATATAACAATTGTGGAAAAAATTATAACGAACATAGAAAATTTAGAAGTGAATGTAGACAAGTCAAAAATAATGGTTTTTACAAATGGGGGACGATTCAATGGAAGAGAAAGATGGAGATTCAGAAGAGAAGAAATAGATATAGCCTCAGAGTATAACTACCTTGGAGTAGTTGTAACTCCGAAAATGATATTTTACAAATATGTAAAAAACAAAAATTCGCAGGTAAACAGTGCAATAAATGCCACATGGCAAAGTTTTCTTTAAAAAAATAATAATATCCCTTAAAAGGAAACGGAAACTTTTAATGTCAGTATGTCGATCAGTTCAGGCGTATGCTGAATAAGTGTGAGGTTATGATCTTTTAGAAGACGAAGATCAATTACAACATTTCATTTTGAAATGAGTACTAAAACTTCCATCAAGCACACCAAACTACACACTTGAGATGGAAACCCAAATTGAGGATGGACAGATTTATACCTCTCAATTTTATTTACGGTACATAACAAAAACAATATTCTCCTATACTGAAAACAGATTACCCCATTACCTAAAAAATTATTTTAAGAAAGAAAATATTTTGGGCTTATTTTGGGCACGATAAGGCGAATAATCTAAAAATATAGTGGATTCATATAAATACTCCGGAATCCGAATGGAATTGTAACAAATATATATTAATACCATAAGCGCCCCGGTAGGTGAGTCGGTAGTGTGATCGCCTATCATGCGGGGGTCGTGGGTTCGATTCCCACCAGAGGCTTTAGTCTGCCCCTGCAAAAACCAGCCAAATGGTCTTTGTTACCCGGCTTATCCCTGGACCCAAATTAGAATACAAATTTACTTTGCATTGTAATTAATATAATAAATAATAATAAATAAAATATATTAATACAGGGTTATAAATCTTTAAACCTGAGAAATAAAACGCAAAGAACGATGCAGAGTAGTGCACATATATACAAATATCTAGACTACACAGTGGGAGTTAAATACTTTCAAGGAAACTATAATCAAAACAAGTAAGAAAATTATAGTCGGTCTAGACAGACAATGCAATACCCTATACCATGCGTTTAGAGAATTGGTCTTGGTTATAGAATAGAAGAATAAACCAAACATGAGTGGATTTTTTTAAAATTTTTTTGCCTACTGATCTGAAAAAGATAATATCGGATGCTATATTTATAGGGGTACTTAAAATCACTTATTTTTTGCAAACATACAAACAAACTAAATTTGAGAAAAATATCTTTAACATTTTTGTTTTTGATAGGTTCAAGTGAAGATCGGGAGGCAGTTTTATACAAGGGCTTTGACAAATAATTATGCTATAAGGTTCATTTTTGGACTACTGATTAATGGATGTAATAAACACACACAAATCCAATTTGGCCGAGATCTATATAATATTTCGGCGGCAATTTAAGTCGATCACATAGGCGTTTTGTTTGCATGGGGACTAGGTCTGAACATGCACCGATTTTCACAAATTTTAGTATCATTCATCCTGCCACCAATAGAAGCATCTGTACAAAATTTTATCAAAATATATTTATGCTTGAGAGCTGTTGTTTGATTACCATATAGGTCACACAGACGGACGGACATACGGACGGACATCGCTAAATTACCTCAGAAAATGATCGGTATAATAAATGATTGGTCTAGATCAAATATTTTTGTTAGTTACAAACATCAGCACAAAGTCATTATACCCTAACTACATAGTGGTATATATAGGGCACAATGACGTTAGTCAAATATTTCAAACACTACCACTAAAATGATCTAATATGACGACGTTGGAGACAGACTGATCTACGGCACACAAGTAAGTTTCTGAGAAAATTAAGGAAAACGTTACGCGGTATTGTGAGATACCTATGGGGTTTTATTATTTTTTTTTAGTTAAATGTACTTCTGATGAGTATGAAATATATTAGGAACAAGTTTTATCTATATAGTTTATTTAATAAAGTAAATATTCGTATTTTTGCGAAGAACAAATAACTTAGATCACTATTGCATTACACAAATTTGAGAAATATACTAAAAATGTAGGTAGTTGTAAGGGAATAATAATGTAATTTGACATCATAAGATAAACCACATCTTAATTATCACCTAACACAGCAGGCAATAAGTTTTCATCATCTAGTGCTTCCTGATTGCCACTTCTTCTTCTGATGATGGATGGGAGGCACGAATTTTAGACTTTTTATTATATCTTGCATTTTTTGATATGGTATTAGTCTGGTTGTGGGGGATTTTTCCGATGTATAAGTCTTCAGGTTTAAAAAAAAGTTTCGGAATCCATATCATTTGGTTTCAGACCAACCGTTTCATATGTTGCCGTGTAATTATACCCTATACCACTATGTGGTTTGGGTATAATGACTTTGTGCTGCTGTTTGTAACAACCAAAAATATTTGACCTAGACCCATCTTTAATTATACCGATCGAATCAGAATCACTTTCTGAGTTGATTTAACAATGTCCGTCCGTCCGTCCGTCCGTCCGTTTGTCCGTCCGTCCGTCTGTGTGTCCATGTAAAGCTTGTAATCAAAGTGCAGGTCGCAAATATGAATATATTTTGATGAAATTTGGTATATAAGCTTCTATCGGCCATGGGATGAACGCTATTGAAATTGGTGAGAATCGGTCCATGTTCAGACCTAGCCCCCATACAAATTACCCATATGAAATCGACATAAATTGCCATAAGATCGAAATTGTCATATAGATCTTACTCAAATTGGGTTTGTATGCGTTCATTACATCCACTAATGAGTAGTCCAAAAATGATCCCTTTGACCCCATATAGAGCTGCTTCCCGATCTTCACTTAAATCTATTAAAAAACAAAAATATTGCACTGATTCCTCTCAAATTTTGTTTGTACATATTTTTGCAAAATACAAGAGACTTTACCAAACATGATCAGGATCGGTCCATTTTTGGACCTAGTCCCTTTATAGATATAGCATCCGATATGAAATTTTTCATATCTGCAGCCAAAAAAATTAATAAAAATCCCACTCAAATTTGGTTTTTGCTTATTTTCAATGTTCAGTTAGTTGGGCCTAAGAGATAGGGTTTCTAAACGCATGGTATAGGGTATCGTATAGTCGGTCTAGACCGACTATAATTTTCTTACTTGTTTTCATTGTAATTGATTAAACTTGAATCATTACAAAACTTTATCTTTCGCATCTTGTAAATTTCGCGCCTTCTCTTAATATAATCTGGTACTCTTTAAATAGTCCTGTGAAGCTTTCAAAATCAAGGAACTTATTTTTCATATCTTGTACTTCAAAGGCTTATTGCTTTCTGCAGTCACGGACGAGCTTCATCCAATCTTCTGGTGTAAAGATATCAGATTTTTTTTTTGTTCTCGACTTATAAAAGAGAACACGGTATCATTAGGCAGTAAAGTATGGCCACTGACGAGTTAAGTATGGTCACTGATCGGTTCTAGTTATGGTGATTTATTAACCAGAAACATCATAAAGTGCAAAACATTCCAGTTTCTGTTTTGACCAGAGCAACAGTCGATAAAAAAAACATAGAGATTTGACGGTGTCTGCCACGGAATATTTAAGAAAGTAGTATAGTGAGGACATAATTTCTTGAGAGCCTCTAGCCCCACAATGATCTGGCCACATGTTCGTTAAGATTTTTTCTCCTTCCTTTGTATAAGCTTGAATCCCAAAGTTAAAAATAATAAATAATAAACTTTTCCAGTGTTCAAATAAGGAGGAGGCAGGGTTCATTCTAGATCAAAAGTAGCTACTAATAAAGATTCAGCAGTTTTCACTTTACCTTTACAGTCATTTAATATGTTTCGTACTTCGCCTGCAATTTTAATATGCTCATCTTTTTGCACTCTTATAGCTATGCATTTTTCTAGGTCTTCTTCAGATCACAGGTTTTACAAGTATCTGCCTTAGATATATAAAAGTGTAAATTAAACTTGGTTGTAAATGTTTTGACGCAGACATATTTTTCACTATTGGTTTTCCTTCTGACTCGCATTTTGCTTCAAAAAGTTCATACATTTTGTTCATTGAAAGGTCTGGGAGTAAATATTTGCGGGTTGATCGTCTTTTTCCATAGTGACTTACATATTTTGAAAAACTATTAATATGGTCCCTAATCAACTTTTCATCAGACAGCTTGTTAGAAGGTACATGTTGTCCTCTCTTGTCCCTTTCCGCAATTTCAGAAACAGATTTTTTATAACTTAATGCAATCTTGTGAGATATTTGCATGACTTTTAAGAATAAACTTTTGCATACTCTTTTATCAAATAGCATAAATTGGCACATAATTTATGCGGCTAGGATTTTGAGCAGGTTGTCTTTCCTTACAGCGTTTTTGGTTTTAAAATCTTTACGACGCTGCACAGCCATGTTGTTTGAGCGTCCCATGAAGTGAGCCGGTAAAATATATCGTGCTGCTGCTTTTTGGTTTTCAGATGAAACCTGGTCACTGCATTTGAACCGACAGTAACATACAACTGGTGTAAATTGTTTGGCCGGCACATTACCTCGTTCATTGGTATATTCTTTGCCTGCTGTTCTTTTTCGCTTCCTTATATTTTGGGCCCAATGGTCGAAATTTCGAACTCTTTTTCTTCCTCTGACACTTTCATCGAAATCTGGATTGTTTATTTCTCCCAAATTACCCATAGGACCCCCGAATTCGCTCTGACTTCTTCATTATCTGTAAATAATAGCATCAGCTGTAGCCCATACCAGAAGCACAGAAGCAGCACATATATACCATCATTGATTTCTAATTCTGTGGATCTTTCTTGATTTTTCTCTGCGTGGTATGAAGAATAATCACTTGAAAAATTTCCACTCGTAGTTGAGGTTGATGGAGATGATCGAAGTGAAGATTGTAATGTCATAATATTCTCAATTCCAGCGTAACACTTTTCTAATTAAAATATTTAAGAATAAGACAATAGACAATCGCAACCGTAAATCAAAACGATTCTGAATTTTTTTTTGACGTACTTGGATGTTGTTGCCAGTTTAAAAAATATACAGAAATGCAATATTTAGTTTTGCTGAATAATAGTATATAAACGTAGATATGATGTAAAAAAATTGGTAATATCACGATAATGTATTGTTTCGTTATTGCACTTACATCACTTTGGTTTTCCATAAACGGTAACAACTCTTACAAAATTGGTACCATAATGGTCTAAGTGCACTTCATTACTTAGATCAGTACGGCATGCCTTTACTTTGCAGACTGCACTAATTCTATAGTGAGATGTTGAGATTTCTCAAGAAGAAAAGCGCTGAAGAGCAATTACATAAGTGTGGCACGGAACAATTATGAGTTTTTTATGTCATTGCGTAATAATATCATTTTTGATAAAAATGTCGCGTAGAACAGTCTGGCTCCAACGTCGTCATATATACATTATGCAGCCTTCGAGAAAAGGAAACTCTACAACATTTTTTAGGTATATGACCATATTTGAAGAACTTCAGACGAAACTTTTTTAGAACCACTACTTTATCGGAAGGAAAAATCATAAGAACTCTTGATGGAAGACTGATCACAGATTGGAGAATTCTGATTGGATTTCTAAAATCCTCTTTGAGTTATAGATAATTAATAATAACAGAATATAATTAATACTAAACAGAAAAAAAAAACAAGTAAGAGTGTTAAATAAGGTTGTGTCGAATCTTTGATACCGTCCACATGGGGTTTTCTTTTACGTTAATATCGCGACTTGTGTAGTATTTATAACAAATTTAAACAAAATATTTGAAAAAGTAAACAATTTGATAAACTTTATACTAAATTAATAACCAAACACACTGAATTTAAAATTTTTGTTTAGAGGTGTCTTCATATTTTAGGACACAACGATGCCTGATGTATCCCATTTTCAATAATAACCTGCTCAAAATAATGACAAACAATACTGCTATAACTTTGCCCAGGTAAATGGTTTATTTTGTGGACGAGCGTGATGTGAACAGACAGACATACAGAAGGACGGATGGACGGGGTCGCAAATGAATTTTTCGATTCATTAGTATTGTTTACGCTTCTCACAAAATTTCAACAAAATTTAGTTCAAGATTTCTGAAATAGAATTTATCATTTCTGATACAATTGGTAATTGGCAATAATATAATTGATAATTTATAAAATAAAACAAAAAATGTACAAAATGATAAGTAGGATTAGGTCATAAGGGGCCAAGTATCATGTTCTATGACGGGTTCGTATGCCTTTTACGACGTTATTATCGAACAAATTGATGTCATATCTTATCTTTTATGTTTATCTTTAAAATGCAAAAGAAAAAAAATATGATATTGCATATTTTTGGTTTCCCTGATCATTGCCAAGTTTAGTTTCCATGATAAAAGTAAACGAAAACTTGTGCCAATATATCATAAGGTTTTATAATAATATTTATATATTTTTGTGAATACATAAATAAACTATTATTTAAATATATCTTTTTCGTATGTAAATAATCATTTTCATAATGATTTCTCCTGTTTCAACCGGAAATTAACTTTAAACATGCAATCTTTTTGTAGATTTTCTTTATGAACAATATTTGTTTTGAATTTCGGGTAATTACCAAAATTTGTTAATGTATGTATAACACTACATGTAAATCGTATGTATGTAGATGATATAGATAATTTACTATGAGTCTAATCTGTGGATATCCAAATACAGCATCTCTTTTAAATAGTTTCAACACGCAAACGGAAATTGAGGTGATTTTCAAGAGAAAAACATAGATTTTTTTTAGTTAAAAAAAAAAAAAATTAATTTTAATCTCATTTGTAATTTAAATGTTGATGTATAATGGAAGTAATAATAAAAATAATTACTGGTACAGAAAAAATGCTGATACAAATGGCTGGCGCTTAACACTAGAGGCAATTTGGCATGTTGTAGCCAATTTTCCTTTAATTTTCTCGGGCGAATATTTGAAAAATTGATATTAAAAACGAGTATGCAAAGTGCCTTAATAAATTCGAAAATTATAATATAAAAAGGTTATATGAACTAGTTTTTTATGTATTTTTTGATCATTTTTGGTATTTGTTTCAATATTTAGACTATAAGTCAAGTTAAACACAATAAAGCCGATCACCATTCACATCAATATGAAGGTGCCAAAGAATAACACAAATAATGAAAAAACTGTTTTCAAATAAAATTAGTATTGTGAGTGCACAGGACAGATATATTAGCAAAACCAGCTCGACCAAAATTTAAATTGGGACGATAAATGACGATAAATTTGGGAATATGCTATTTATGTAATTTTTCTCGCATAGTATCCATCTTTCTTAAAATAAAATCTGTGGATACGTTTAACTATTACCAAGTTGTTATCAATTATGTAAAAATTTAACTTATTTTTTTTTATTGATCGCGTATTTAGGAAAAAATGTTCTTGAAATACAGTTCCCAAATATACATTTTGATAATACTTGGTTTATATGCTAATGTTTCTTAGGGCACCATTTAGTTTTACCCTAAACTCTAAATTATCGCATATAAACTAAGGTCACAGCAATCTTTTTTTTAAGGTTTTACTTATTATACCCTATACCACTATGTGGTTTGGGTATAATGACTTTGTGCTGCTGTTTGTAACTACCAGAAATATTTGACCTATTATAGCGATCGAATCAGAATCACTAACTGATTCGATTTAACTATGTCCGTCCGTCCGTCTGTGTGTCCATGTAAAGCTTGTAATCAAACTGCAGGTCGTAAATATGAATATATTTTGACGAAATTTTGTACATAAGCTTTTATCGGTGAACGCTATTGAAATTGGTGAGAATCGGTCCATGTTCAGACCTAGCCCCCATACAAATGACCCCTATGAAATCGACATAAATTGCCATAAGATCCAAATTGTCATATAGATTTTACTCAAATTGGGTTTGTATGCGTTTATTACATCCACTAATAAGTAGTCCAAAAATAATCCCTATGGGACTACTCTTAGTCATAGGCCCCATATAGAGCTGCTTCCCGATCTTCACTTAAATCTATCAAAAAACAAAAATATTGCACTGATTCTTCTCAAATTTTGTTTATATATATTTTTGCAAAATATAAGAGACTTTACCAAACATGGTCAGGATCGGTCCATTTTTGGGCCTAGTTCCCATATTGATATAGCATCCGATATGAACTTTTTCATATCTGCAGCCAAAAAAATTAATAAAAATCCCACTCAAATTTGGTTTATGCTTATTTCCTATGTCCAGTTAGTTGGGCCTATGAGATAGGGTCTCTAGACGCATGGTATTTTCTTACTTGTTTTTTATTGGTCGCGTATTTAGGAAAAAATGTTCTCGAAATACAGTTCCCAAATATATATTTTGATAATATTTGGTTTATATGCTAATGTTTCTTAGGGCACCATCTAGTTTTACCCTAAACTCTAAATTATCGCATATAAAATAAGGTCACAGCAATCTTTTTTTAGGTTTTATTTATTTTTAATTGTTTTTAGAAAAAATGTTTATATAGGAGGCATATTTATTCACAGTGCCGTCGAAGCAAGCGAAGGTTTCACAAAAATGGGGACGAAAACGGCCAATGAGGTCTTATTCGGGAAACTACATACATTCGAAAAATGGCGGAGCGGAAATCGGAGCTGATTATATATATATAGTCAATTTGGCAGAAAATTTTATTTGGTTCTTTTAGTTAGAAGAGTAACCATAGAATTACGGTGCACCCTTACTCTTGCACGTATATATACCAATTTATACCTATGTATGTATGTATATGGGTATATATAGATATATGTACCTATACATACACCCTCTCACTCAGCTGATAAATCATTGTAAAGAATACAGGGAATACAATTAATGAATCATAAACTATTTTATTTTTAAGACATGAAAACAATATAACAAACTTTATCAGCTAAATGTATCTTATATTATTGATTATAGATGAGTAGAAGAAAATTCTATAACTGTTCGCTTAAGCCGTTGACTATACGAAGGATCAGATTATAAATTAATTTTGTACTTGTCCCAGAATTTTAAGAATTCGCGATGAATAGTCTCTCTTGCTTGCTCAGACCAGAATCCCAACCCAACATCATCGTCGAAATAGGCAAGACATTCTCTGAGATGATCGAAAGTGATGTGTATTTTCAAAGTAATGCTGACACCGGTCGCAAGGATCATTTTCTCCAATTCTTCCGTTAGTCTTTCCAATTCGGAATCGTTGGATCTCGTAACAGAAAAACAATTCTCGACAATTTTGTTCATTGCTTTGAAAGCGGATACAAATGGGGTTATTCGTAGAACCCCAATATCCCCACATAAATCTTGATCATGAAGCTCATCTGCTTCTTTTAACAATCTTCTGCAAGCGTTTCCCTCGAAAGTATCTCCGTGGTAATTTTTGGAAACCAGCTTCAATTTAGTTGGCCATATCAAAGACTTTTCTCGACCAAGTAGAGGAACTAATCCTTTCCAGAAGAAATGATTAACAAAGCCCTGCAATATGTGCAGTTCTGGGACAACACATTTCTCGAGAACACAGACATCATCGTTCTCTTTAAATAATGGCTCGTGAATGGTACTACAAGACTGCTTCGCCATTGTTTTTTTCATTCCCAAATTACAAAAAAGGTTATAATCTCCTTTTAGATTCCCATATGTTTTCAGTCGACGAGAACTTTCCGGACATTCGGCTTTTGGAGCTTCATAATTTCTCAGAGTATTCAAAGAAATGGAACAATATGGACAAGGGGATGAGGCAGTCGCCGTTTGTTGCCCATTTATAAGTAATAGAACTTTGATAGCTGATATCTTAATAAGATCGAAAAGAAGCTTCAAGTTATCGTAACTCTCTTTAATTTGGGGTACTGCACACAACATAATTAATCTACGAATGCTAGACAATTTCGATTCCTGGCCTACTATACCACCATTTGAATACAAAGTTCGCTTACGGGCACATATCTCTGAACCAATTAGTGAATCTTCATAATCAGATTGAATAGTCAGCGAAATTTTGAAAAACACTTGCCCTCCATCTGCCATCAATTTAATTGAATAATTGCCACAAAGGTCTCTTTTTTCAATAAATTTTTCAAGCATGGCTTCTGCATTTGCCCATACGGCAGTGCGCTTTTCTTTGAGTTTTTTGTTCTAATCACAAATGTCGAATTCAAAAATATCGTTTTGATATAAATCGGGAAGCGTCGTAGACGTATTTTTGAAATGTTTATTGTAATGTGGGGGGACCGCTGTTCGGCCTACACTGGAGCGAAGAAAATTCAAGAATTTACTATATTAATCAGCTCCGATTTCCGTTCCACGATTTTTTGAATATATGTAGTGTCCCGAATAAGACCTCGTTGGCCGTTTTCGTCCCCATTTTTGTCAAACCTTCGCTTGCTTCAACGGCACTGTGTATTTTTAACCTAGAAGTTGTCTATTACATTGACTTAAAAAATTAAGCCCTTTTGAACATATTCCGAAAAAAAAGTTACCAACATATACTCCACCGTCCAAAAGTATGTGCCTCCAGTCCTCCTTAAAATTGAAATATCCATATCTTCTTTATTTTTGAATTAAATCTTTATTGTATACTTTTACTATTTACATAATTTTAATTAAATATGACAAAAACCACAGAAAGAAAAGAATACTATTATTAGCTTCGATCACAGTTTTTCCGTTTTGAAACTCGTGAGCATGCGGCATAAAGTTGTCTATGCGAAAAGCATGGTTTCTCCAATTGTAAACCGGCGATTTTTAATGTTTGTCTTTGGACTAATGTACTGTCATGACAAATACTAAGTAGACTGGGAATTGCAGGCGTTTGAATTGAAATTGTAAATCTGCCGGTATGAGGGGTATTCTGGAATGAAAACATCTTCTCCTTTTGCTGAGCCTGTAATTATAGTCGATCCGATGAGATTAGGGCTAAAATGGATTACCCGCGATCTTGTGCCATTGGAAAGTTTTGGCGCATTGAGATTCCGCGAAAGAATAATTGGAACTTAACCTTAAGTTCTAATTTGTGGTATGGAAATCCCTACAAGTCGATAGAATTGACATATCGGTATCAATGAATTTGTATACTGTGGAATTGCTGGAAACTTGACACAGAATTTGACGGTTAATATTATAAACCGTTGAGTTTTTGGTGCTAACAATGTTCTGTCGCATAACCAGGATTCGTTGGATATATTGCTCTTCAGAGGATACCTAATTGCAGAATACTGGTTTAAATGCTATTTCTCCATTTGTGTCTCTAACCACTTCACCATCTCCAATTTTTAGTAATTTTGCAGCATGTGTGGAATCATTGCACATCCAAAGATGTAATGCTTTTAAACAAACATTATTTACACCAGCTGTTGTTCCTATTGGAATGACAGGTAGTGTTTCAAGGAAACCTTCTGCAAAAAGCACAACCAAGCCGCCCATAAGCGCCTCGTGACTGCGGGTGTCTTACAGATTTGGCTTTAAGGCCTCAGTTGCACGCTTGTGTGATATGTTGCACTCGTCCCATACCAGAAATTTGCCATCTTCGTAGGGAAACTCCCAAACTGTTATTTTTAAGAATGTTGCAAGTGCTGTTTCTTTAACAAATTAAGTGGTAACTAGAGAACAGAGTGTGCAGTTAAATCACCGCTTAGAAGAGTTGCCATAATTCCTGAGGAAGTACTGGCGATATACTGGCGATGCGAATAAAAGATTTAGAAGGAATGTTTTCCCTGTGCCACCAGGAGCCTCCAATTCGGCCATCGATATCAACTTGTCGTCAATAATAATTAGAGCCTCATCGTCAAATGTAGCATCAGAATTAATGGCGTGTCTTCACACGAATCATTCCGGTAATCCTGGCAGATTTCCAAAGGTTTCGATAACCCACATATACCAAATAAAAATTCCAAAAAATTACCTCAGTTTCTGTGGGGAAGAACATAACACGGCCTCTTGCGTGGCTAGGTCCCAGTGTGGTCAACCCTAAAACGTCACAGGATTCAAGAATTGTTTCGAAATCCCGGCTATTAATAGTTTTCAAATCTGTAAAACAAGCTGGTCCTTTTACGTGGAATGTATTCGAGTTGAAGTAAGTTCTATTAATGTGTTGAAACATTTAAATTAATGCATTTACGAATGCTTTGAAATCATGTACACCAAGTAAACTCTGGTTGCCAAAGACTTAAATGGTGAAATGGCTCTGTGCGAGAAATAGACTTTATAATATTTGTAATGATAGCAGAATAATACCTTTGGAAAAAAAAAAGATTGAAGTGGGGTATGACATCCAATCAAGACATAGTATTCGTTTCAGAGGCAGCGTAAAAAAGATGCTTTATAATGTTACCCAAAGTGGGCGTAAAGGGGGAGTGGCATCCAATCTAAATAGTCTAGCATATAGCTCCTTCCGGCGAAAGGACTGTCCAAATTTCATATGAATCGGTTCAGTAGTTTTGGAGTCAAAAGTTAACAAGCAAACAAACAAGCATGTAATTTTTTCATATTTATAGAAATAGAAATTATGTATTAAAGAATTAACTGCGCCAAAAAACACTCTATTCCTTATATTATTAAAAAAAAAAATAATTGCACTGAACACTGTTTCGACTTCAGTAATTGAGTATGGAAAATTCAGATATATTGACAACGAAATTTGATAAAATAAAAAACGGGAATTCATTGACTGAGTTTTTGATGTTATGTACTTGAATCCATTTACGTAGTTTAAAATTGTGTTGAGACAATAGTCGTGCCCTTCGTTTTTTTCTCTTCTACAAATTCTTTTATAAACTTTATAGCATCTTCAGGGTTTTTTTTTTTAAAATATAGTCCGCGTTGTCTTTTAACGTTGGAAAATTAGGTGGAAATTTTGCTCTTAGCTCTTAAATAAGGGATTTTGAGAAATTAATGAACTTATGTTTGATTAATCTGTTTTTCGTTTCTACAATTTTATTGTCAAAAGAGACATAAATAGAAAATTGTAGTAAGTAGAGGATCAATTTCATGCTCCAAATAATCAAATTTACGCGTTGGCGCATTTATCATATGCTGTGAGCGTCAAAAAAAAAGCAACTTTGAATCTTTAAATTGTCTTATAACAAAGTTATTATTGACTTACGATAAAAAGTATTATTACAGAGTTTAATACTATTCCAGAGGTCGACGACTATAAAACATGAAATCAAATCAAGTGGGAATATTGCACAAATCTCTCGAAAGTGTATCAGATTGTACGCGTCAAAAAAACTAAACAGTAGTAACACCTACTCACACTTTTTCATATTTCGGGGAAGAACCTTAACTTTTTGTGAATAATATGTACTGATCACGTGTTTTACTTTACTAAAAATCATTTTAAGTTGATTTGTACTAATAATAATAACTAAAAAGAAGTAAAAGAAACTAATCTCAATATGGGAAAGCAAACATCGTCTGATACTCGGAAAATTATTTTAGCTGTAACAGAAAAAATTTATCCCCTCGTGTAATTTGCAAAATTTTGTGTAGGACCCACTGCAGAATAAAAAAATATAGTTGATTAATACATCAAACACTATCGGGGTGAAGATTTGCCTAGATCTGGATGCCCAAAGCGGCTTACTGTCATCGAAGTTAGAGCTGTAGTAAGAGAAATAAAAACATATCCAACCTAAGGGCAGTTAAATTTATCAGAAAACATAACGCTGACATCAGTCAAACCAGTAAGTTCGAGTCCAGTAAGGAGATCGCTTCACAAAAAAAAAAAATCGTGTGAGTCCAATCGCAGGGGAGATGTGTAAACATTTAGTAATTAAAGATTTTTTTATAGCACTTTCTTAAAATCAAACAGAGAGCGTATCACTTATAGCAATCAACTGCAGGGGCTCTGCTAATATAAAAATATTTATTATTATATATTATTTTAACCGGTTAATTTTTAATTTTTCGTTATTTATTTTTTATTTTTAATTTTTCGTTTTTCGTTTTCCTTTTTAATTTTTAATTTTTCATTTTTTATTTTTCAGTTTTTTCTTCATTTTTCATTTTCCAACTTTTATTTTTCTTTTTTCATTTTTTATTTTTCATTTATTATTTTTCAATTTTCAGTTTTTATTTTTAATTTTTTATATATAATTTTTTATATAAAATTTTTTATTTTTCGTTTTTTATTTTTCATTACTCATTTTTAATTTTTCATGTTTCACTTTTCATTTTTAACTAGAGGATTGTGTGGCGCCTAGGCGACCGTATATTTTGACTTTAACAAACAAATTTTTTTTTTCATTTCAGAATTTTCTTATATTTTATATATTTAAAAAAATAATTTTAATGTTTTTAAAATTTCTTAAAAAAAAAAAAAAAATAAATCGAAAAACAGTTGTAAAAAATACAAACCAAAAACTTCGATTTTCAAATGAAGTTTTGTAAAAGGTCCAGTAGCCAACCTTTGCTTTATACTTTCTGCTTCTATACATAAGGAGTTTTTAATATTATATGATTTAAAAAAAATATTTTATTTTGATAGAAACTCGGAAATTTTAGTCTTATTAAGACAAACTATTAATATGTATCTTATAAATATTTTAATTTATGTTTTATAACTTTTTAAAATGCATCAAAATAAATAAACTTATTCAAATAAAAAAGTTTTTAAACCTTTCGGACAAAACAAAAAAATACTACGGTTATAACGAACTTAGTCTATAACGAACTAATTTGGCCGGTCCCGCCGAGTTCTTTATAACCGAACTCCATTTTATTGTAGAAAAAATAGAATAGCATAGAAAAACAAAAGTTTTAGAGCAAGGTTCCTAAAAGTTTCTTAACGGGGGGATAAGGTTTTAAAAGTTAATAAAAGTCGTATTTTGCATAATTCTTTTTTGAAGACATGAATACACGTTATAACATAACATTTGAAGAATCTTTGAAAAAATTTTCAACTAAAAATTTTAATATATAAGTCCGCAACAGCCAATATCCGGAGGCGTTGTTGTTTTGCGGTGACCATCATAACTCGTTACCGGACCACGTGAAATAAAAAAATCGAAATGCGTTTAAAAGGTGACATGTTTCCTGAAATAGTGACGAAGAGTTTTTCAATTTTTTTTTTTTTTTTTTGCAGAATTTTGAAGTGAAAAACGATTTTTGCTATACCATTTCGGGAATTTGTTGTTAAAAAATGGAGAAGAAAATGGAATTAAAAAAAAACCTTCGTGGTTACGTAATGATTTATGTGTAGATATCGTGTCTAAAATTTCAAAAGAATCGGTCAAGAAGATTTTGAGTTATGATGTTCACGGACTTCGATTATTTATTTGCGAGAAAATCGGTTTAAAGTTTTTTAAAAACGGATTTATATACTATATACCGTATGAGGCCGGTCGCTAGAAACGCTGTATCTTCTTAAGTTTTGCTCTGATTTACTTAAAATTTTGACACAACACTCTCGACATGTTGTGCATTCAGGAAGAGAAATGCAAAAAAAGGTTTTAAAACCTACCACCCCTTAAGGAAATGCAAACACCAATACACCTACACAAAAAAGAAAAAAATATTTCATATTTCATCATACATGTAAACTGAAAAAAGAGAACTACATTTTTTTCAAAGTTATCTATAAATCCAAAAAAGCAAAAATAAAAAATAAGCGCGTATTAGTTTTACTTAAAAAAAAACGCTTTTAATTCTTCCATGATAATTTCAATAAATTATTCAAATTAAAATCTTAAATATACCTATTTACGTAATTTATGTTTGTCTAAATTTTTTTAAAAGCAAATTATGCAAAAATTGATATTATGAGTGAAAAAAAAAATTATTTTCCCACCTCTCTCTAAAATTACAATGTAATTTAATTATGCAAAGTTGCAATAATTTAAATTTTAAACTCAATATTGCACTATTTTTTCAAAGGCTTTTCATTTTCAATACAGAACTATAACGAAATCATACGTTGGACAACAACAAAATCCACATTGAAGATCTCTTTTTTTGCAAAAGGGAACCTGAGCGAAAGCACTCTTAACAATACAAAACAATTTTGAGATGAAAAACAAAACAGACAAACGGATAAGTTTAGTTTGATAAAAGAAGTATGTATGCATATCGGGCGACATTAAATAAGAAAAATAAAAATGTTTAAAATTTCATTCATTCCTTTTTTTGCAGAATTTTTTCATTGACCAACAATGGGAATTTAAAGAAGAATTTGAATAGATATTAGTTTTTTTTGATGCATTTTTTGGGCTCAACTTATTCCATATGTAACACGGAATCTGCATATGTAGTGCTATTGTCGTTAGCAGTGTTGCCAATTTTGAGAACCTATTGTAATTTCGACGCTTTTTCAATTTGTTAAAATGATTTGTTAAATTTGTTAAAATGATGATTGAAGATTTAAAATTTTCAGTAGTATAAAAATTACGATTTCAAGGTTTAACAATTAATGGGATGTTTATTTTTCATTTTAATGTTTTTTTTTTCATTTTTCATTTTTCGTTTTTAATTTTTTTTTTTTATTTTTCGTTTTTAATTTTTAATTTTTTATTTTTAAATTTTTTATTTTTCATTTTTTATTTTTCATTTTTCATTTTTCATTATTCATTTTTCATTGTTCATTTTTCATTATTCATTTTTAATTTTACATTTTTTATTTTTCATTTTTCATTTTTCATTTTTAATTTTTCGTTTTTAATTTTCATTTTTTATTTTTTCTTTTTAATTTTTTATTTTTTATTTTCATTTTTAATTTTTTATTTTTTTATTTTCATTTTAATTTTTTATTTTTCATGTTTCATTTTTTATTTTTCACATTTATTCTTAATTTTTTATTTTTCAAATTAATTTTTTTTTTTCATTTTTCATTTTTCGTTTTTTATTTTTTTTTTTATTTTTCATTTTTCGTTTTTCATTTTTCATTTTTAATTTTTTTCTTCATTTTCCAATTTTTATTTTTCTTTTTTCATTTTTCATTTTTTATTTTTCAATTCTCATTTTTTATTTTTTATTTTTCATTTTTTATTTTTCATATTTTTATTTTTCTTTTTTAATTTTTAATTTTTTTATTTTTCATTTTTAATATTTCGTTTTTCATTTTTCATTTTTTATTTTCCATGTTTCATGTTTCATTTTTTATTTTTCATTTTTTATTTTTCATATTTCATGTTTCATTTTTTATTTTTCGTTTTTCATTTTTTGTTTTTTATTTTTATTTTTTATTTTTTATTTTTATTTTTATTTTTTATTTTGCATTTTTAATTTTTTATTTTTCATTTTTTAATTTTCATTTTTAATTTTTCGTTTTTCATTTTTAATTTTGAATTTTTTTTTTAATTTTTCATCTTTCATTTTTCATTTTTTATTTTTAATTTTTTTTTTAATTTTTTATTTTTCATTTTTAATTTTCAAACAGGCAATCATAATATCATAATTTTTTCACCAATACAATCACATTTTGTCTTACGCTCCATGTTACGCTTACATGTTACGCTGTTTTTGTAATTTACCCCCCTGCGCGTATAGATGTTTACACATCAAAAGGTCTACATGAAAGGATATTATGCAAGAAACCTTTTGAGAAAACATATTATATACAGATGAGAGAAAATTTGAACTTTTCGAACTAAAGTCTCCCCCAAAGAATGAAACCTTCAAAGAAAAGTGTGTTACCGATACTGTCAAACACGGTGGAGCTTCAGTTATGGTTTGGGGCTATAGGCGACAACAGGTGCTGGTAGTCTTGTTTTTATTTACTCCACTATGAAGAAAATGGATTACTTAGCAATTTTGAAGGACAATGTTGACCCTAGCTTCGAGAAATAAGGTATGGCTGGAGACTGGTTTTTCCCACAGGACAACGATCGAAAGCATACGTCTAAAATTGTGAAAGAATGTTTACTGTACTGGC
Organism: Cordilura impudica; assembly: GCA_963682025.1. Lineage (NCBI taxonomy): Eukaryota > Metazoa > Arthropoda > Insecta > Diptera > Scathophagidae > Cordilura > Cordilura impudica. The sequence continues at coordinate 128,880,290 of OY821518.1, read as the reverse complement.
CTCCTAAGACACTTGATCATCCGCCGCAGTCTCCGAACCTTAACCCGATCGAGCATCTGTAGCAAAATGTTGACAGAAAAATAAGTCGAAGGGCTATTTCAAAACTTAAAGAAGGCTCTAAAGGAATAATGGATATAACCAAAAAACTTGTCAAGTCAATGCCTAGAAGACTATATAAGGTCCTCAAGGCCAAATGAAAATAAACCAAATATTAAAAAATTTAAAAAGTTCACTTTTTGTATTGAAGTTCTGTTGCCTTTTGTTTGTCGTTTACTTTTTTTTTGACGAGTAAAATTTGGTCATTTTCTAAATAAAGTGCATTAATTTCTGCTTTGTATTAATTTTATTTAATATTTTTATTGAGTTCAGCTATTATTAAATCATTAAATTTGAGCAATTTCAGAATGCGAGATTCACGTGGTCTCTACAATAAGCTTTCAGCTCAAGCCACATATTCAGAATTGGTTCAATGGCTCTTTTTATAGAAAGCCACAAAAAGAAAGTCTTATGTTCCTCATTATATTTTCATTTGATATTGAGGATAAAGCGAAAAAATCTTAAAGTTTAAAGTTCTAAAAATTGTCTAGAAGAATGTATTTTTAAACAAAAAAAAAAAAACTTACCTTTTTCTTCCAGAATCTCCTCTAATTCTTTGCTATTATTAAGCAAAACTTTACATTCCTCGCTGCCATAATCGGTTTTCATAAATTCCTGCTTAACGTGTATTAACGGCATTGATGCTGCCAACGATTCGGATGACAATGGCGGATAAAGTGACATTAGTTCATCAGCAACACTTAAACAATTACTTAAGTCAATTTTCTTATTCAATTTCTGGTAATTATACTGACAATTACCATTTAAATGATAAAGCTTTGACTGTTCATCACCAACCACCACATGGCAGAGAACAACAATGTACGAGTATGAGTATAGGAGTGGAGTATAGAAAGAAGTACAAATACCTGACACTTCTACAAAACTAGCAGCATCATCATTTTCAATGCCTTTAGCAATAATTTGATCATTAACACGGCTGGCAACAAGGCGAGACGTCGACGACAATACAATCAAAGAAGTTGGAAGAAGATGTTGAAAATGAGGAGGTTAAAACTGCATTAAGTGCGAGTATTACGAGCTTGTTGTTGTGGAACTCTTTTTTTTTTGGTATGGCTTCTAAAGCTTGAAATGATGATGTTGATGATTGAGTGATTGACACTACTTCATCACTAGGTGTTGTTGCTGGTGATGTTGTTGTTGAAAATAATTATGTATCTTAAGCTACTTGTTGTTGTTTATAGTCAATTATTATTGCTGTTGTATTTTCGGTTTGTTTGGCTTTTCAAGTTGCCACTGCTGTGGCATTTACTGTTTGCAATAATAATCATAATTTTTTCATATTTTGTAGCATTTTTTTTCTAACTTATTTTGTTGCCAACTTAAATGTTGTTATTTTGTGATTGTTACTGCTAAGTGGCCAATATTAAAGATGTTGCTCTTTTTGCTTTGTATTATTATTGTTATTATTATTGCTCGTATTATATAAAGAAGGTGGGGTCCTCTCAGGTGTAGGTGTTGTCAGATTGCGTATGCTTTTTTTTAAAGATGTCTTCAGTTTCGTCTGCCGCTCTTAAGTAATGAATTTTGATTTATGTGTTTATTTTTTTTTTCCTTCAGGTTTCTTTTACTTTAACACTCATTTTTTACGCTGTTAAAAAAAAAGTTTCATGCCAGATTATGATGTTGACCTTTGCTGCGATGTTTTGTGCTCTGTTTCATCAAGCCAGAATGGTGGCAATTTGTTGATGATTGCTGCTGATGATTTTAGGTTGTAAACTGTTAGCAACTGTTTTGTATTGTTGTTCTTTGAATGTGTGTGTGTGCTTGTGTTCGCTGCAAAATGAATTGATGTTAATTAAGCATGTGTATTTGTCTGTTCAGGAAGGTGTTGTTGAAAGCTTTAAATTTGAACTTATTAAATAACTCAGACACAATAGTTTTGACAAAGATTTACGATAGTCAGAGATAGGAAGTGCAATTTTATGGGTAATTATGTAGTAGTGGTGCAAAACTTTTCGCATTATCTTAGATTTCTTATACAATCCATGGTTTTGGGAATTATTTTTGTTTTTAAATAAATAAATTTAAAACAGTTCACAGTTAATGGTTAAATGATTATTAGAACCAGCAAGAAAGTTATAGACGATGACCTATACCATCAGCTGCAGCAAAGTACCTTAGGCGCAACCATACTATGCGTAATAAATACTTTAAATTAGTCTAGATAATAAAGAAGTTATTGTTTAGATAATAAAGACGTTATTGTTTTAGATAATTAATAAAGAAGTTATTGTTTTAGATAATTAATGTTTTCATATATATTTTATATACATATATGTATATTGGGAAAATATCAAAAAGTCATATGTCATTATTTATTTTTTTATTTTTTAGTGATTTAGTAAACGATTTTAATATCATACAAACATGTTTTGCTTAATTAAATTGAATCAAGTTATTACTAATTTATACAAATTTGTGCAAATAATATTACAGCGCACAGTGGACCATATTTTGAGAAGGCGGCCAAAAATCATTTTTTTTTGTTACCGATTTTAAAGTTATGTCATTCACTTGAAAGTAAATACCAGTAAACCTCGGGAGCCAAAAAATTGCGACTCTATCTCAACTATATCACAGCGAACAGGGTCTTCGAAAATGGGCTTTCTCAGTATTTTGTTAAAATTAAAAATTTCTTTGTAAATTTTTATTTTTGAATGACTGTAACTGTTTCGATTTAAAAGATTTTGAAGTAAAATAAATTTTGTATAATTTTGTGCTAAACATGTAAAATCACTAAGTCATTCCGAAATTAAAAAAAAAATTTTTTTTTAAAAAGGTCCAAATTTTCCGTAAATCTCCTACTTAATAGAGCATAACTCCTGCCAGTCAAAAGCAGTCAGAAAAAACCTTGCACTCTTCTATAGTCCGAACGCTCCCCTGGTGCCCGTGTGCACCAGAACAATTTTTCTGACCCAAGGATAGATATTTTCTGCAAAATTTATGAATACAAAAGTTGTCCACTATGTGGTTAGGATATATTAAGTTTGATGTAATGTTTGTAACTGCCAAAAATATTGGACCTTTATCCATCTTTTATTATACGGATCGACTCAAAAACACTTTCTGAGTCGATTAAACGATGTCCGTCCGTCCGTCTGAGTGTTATGAATACAAAAGTTGGTCGTACCGGTGCACCGCGGTGTATATTTTTGCGTGTCGGTAGAGTTGTCAGGAGTTGTTATATACTTATAAAAAAGGGTTGAGATATAATGCGCTTAATTGTTTCAGGTACATTTACATAGGTATCTTTCAAAAACATTAATAGTCTGAATTAGAGCTATATAGTTTAAATACCTGACAAAATGGGAAACAATTTAAATAACAGGTAAATGGCAAAAAAAAAACTATTGCGACATAGCCCTTTAAGATATTAGCAGGTATGCTTCACCTTTTAAAAGGGGTTAGGGTGTGGTTTTTTATGCTCCTAAAAGTGGTAATAAAAGATAAAAATTTTTATTTTACATAATTGCAAGAAATAGTATTTATAATAATGTTTCCACAATTATTATTCATTACAATTTGTGCAACGGCAAAATACTGTTACAGAGATCTGGCAGATATTTATTTTCAACGAAATGATGTAGACGATGTAATTCTGCACATAGTGAGAAACGACTTCTTTAAGAAATGTAACCTAGCAGACATTGAAATGCACAAAGGAAAAATAACTAATTTTGCATCGGATTTGAAAAGACGGTACATTGAATGCTCTCATAGCAAGGCAAAGATGTACAAACGTTACCAAGACTGGTTAATAAAGGAACTTATTTTTGAGAGTGCATCTACAACTGCCAACGAAGGTGGAAAAAAGGGTCGACCAGCAAAACCAATTGACGAATGTAGTGAAAGATCTCGAAGGCGCAAGCTGGATAATATCAATGAATAAATTTCTCAAAGAATTATTAAGGATTCATTTTTGAACCAAATTCAACCAACCCAAAATAAAAAAAAAAAATTGAAATAATTGATTTTGAAAAGCATTCCTACACCAATCGAAGATAAGAAATTTACGCCGCAAGAAGCGTTCGCCCTATTTATACCCTATACCACTATGTGGTTTGGGTATAATGACTTTGTGCTGCTGTTTGTAACAACCAAAAATATTTGACCTAGACCCATCTTTAATTATACCGATCGAATCAGAATCACTTTCTGAGTTGATTTAACAATGTCCGTCCGTCCGTCCGTCCGTCCGTCCGTCCGTCCGTCCGTCTGTGTGTCCATGTAAAGCTTGTAATCAAACTGCAGGTCGCAAATATGAATATATTTTGACGAAATTTGGTATATAAGCTTTTATCGGCCATGGGATGAACGCTATTGAAATTGGTGAGAATCGGTCCATGTTCAGACCTAGCCCCCATACAAATTACCCATATGAAATCGACATAAATTGCCATAAGATCCAAATTGTCATATAGATCTTACTCAAATTGGGTTTGTATGCGTTCATTACATCCACTAATGAGTAGTCCAAAAATGATCCCTTTGACCCCATATAGAGCTGCTTCCCGATCTTCACTTAAATCTATTAAAAAACAAAAATATTGCACTGATTCTTCTCAAATTTTGTTTGTACATATTTTTGCAAAATACAAGAGACTTTACCAAACATGATCAGGATCGGTCCATTTTTGGACCTAGTCCCTTTATAGATATAGCATCCGATATGAACTTTTTCATATCTGCAGCCAAAAAAATTAATAAAAATCCCACTCAAATTTGGTTTTTGCTTATTTTCAATGTCCAGTTAGTTGGGCCTAATAGATAGGGTTTCTAAACGCTTGGTATAGGGTATCGTATAGTCGGTCTAGACCGACTATAATTTTCTTACTTGTTTTGGATTTGAAATTGACCAAAAATCAATATAAGGAATTGCGGAAGCGAACCAATGAAAAGAATTGTGGAATTTTTCCAGAGTATCGAGATTTAGTTTCTGCCAAAAAAGAATGCTTACCTTAACGATCTGCTATTAGTGTCACTTCAACATCAGCAGAAATAAAATTGCAAGATCTCCTTGAACATACTGCAAAATGATTGCTAAATACGCTTGATACTGATCATTTAAAAAAAATTGGTAATGGCAGCATTACTTTAATTTCTAAATGGGGATGTGATGGATCCTCTGGTCAGAAACAATACAAGCAATTTAAAGCCGAAAATTCATCAGATGCTAATTTATTTATGGTATCTTTCGTTCCATTGCACTTAACAAATAGGTATAGCGTCTTAGAGCCGTCAACTAGTAGAGCAACAGAAATTGATATATGGAAAAATGAAATTCCTTCTTCAACAGAGTATTGCAGACCAATAAAATTTGCATTCAAAAAGGAAACCAAAGCTGTCATAACTGAAGAAGTTCAAAAAATAAAAGATCAAATCAAGGAACTTCAACCAGTAATATTTAAATTTGATGACCAAGACATTAAAGTGCATTTTAAAATGTGTCTCACAATGATTGATGGAAAAGTTGCACAAGCTTTAACTGAAACAAAGTCAACGTCAAGCTGCATTATATGCGAAAAGACATCAAGTCAATTGAGCCAAACCTCACCAGAAGACGATAGTTTTAAGGAAGCCTACGAATTTGGAATGTCCCCTTTTCATGGTAGAATACGTTTCATGAAGCATATTCTTAAATAGGGTTATGATTTGGAATTTGGTCCATTAGGCGAAACAGTGGGAAAACACAAAGAAAATAAAGAAAAAAGAAAGCAAAAAAAAAACAAATTCAACAAAAATATCCTCGTAATCGACCAACCAAAACAAGGGGAATGAAACACAAATGATCGAAATACTGCAAGGAGATTTTTTTCCGATCCGGAAACTGCAGCATCTATCACAGGTATAGATCATGAATTAATAAGACGATTCAAAATCAAGTTCTAGCAAGTTCTAGCATGCAGCAGAAAGATGAATGCAAAAAAATTTGGAGAGTACGCCAATAAAACAGCTATACTTTATAATGAAAAATACTCTTGGAAATATATGCCATCCACAGTTCATAATTATTTGGATCAAATAATTCAAAACAATATGCTACTAATAGGAGATCTATCTGAAGAAGCGCAAAAAAAAAAGGAACAAAGACTACAGATTCTTTCGCGAGCACAACACAAGGAAAATGTCCAGATGTTGTACTAATGAAGACCTTATCACTATTTTGTTGTGCACTTCAGATCCATATATGTCCAACATACGTCAAAAATGGAAAACTACCTCTATTGAATTAGACGAAGAAGCTAAACAACTTCTAGAAGATGAAAATCAAGGCTATTTAGAAGAAATTTTTACTAAAATTGGTTGATTTAAAGTACTTTTTCATTACACTAAAAATAAGTTACACTTTTTTTTATATAGTTAAAAAATTTTCTTGATTTAAAAATTTATATATTTTGTAAATTTACAATAAAAATTGTTATATTTCATAAATTTACCATAAAAATTGATATAGAAATATTTAAAAAGACAATAAAAAAAATTTAACTGAAGCAAAAACATAGGAGTTTTTCATTGGAACTTCTCTATCTTGAACCAATATAAAGTAACTTTTACGTTCGCTGCTTAATAAATTATATTTTAACTCGGGATCTTTCAAAAAAAAAAAAAAAAAAAACAACCTTTGGGCCTTGTGCACATTAGGACGAAAAAGTTTACGGGGGCCAAAGTTTGGCATTTTCTGAAAAAATTAACTTAAAAAATTGTTAAAAAGTATTAGTTGTAAAATTAACTGAAAAAATAAGACATTATTTAAAAAAAAACCTTTTTTTTTATCTTTTAACACTTCACTTTTGTACTAAAATTCAACTACAAATGAAAATGTATTTTAAACTCTCCGTAACTTTTTTTATTTTCGGTCGAGAATTACGTTTTATAGCAAAACTTAAAGGCTAAAGTCTCACCTACCAAACAAAAAAAAAAAAAACCGCATATCAAAATTCCAATCCAATCAAAAGTTATAGATTTTTGACCGCCTTCTCGTCAAATGGTCCACTGTGCAGCATAAGAAATTATAAAAATTATGACATAAAAAGGTTATTATGACATACACTAGTCGGCATAATTATTTTGACACGCGCAACTGTGATGTTTTCTTGTCCAGTTCGTTTGATTGCATGAAGTAACGCTACACGGGTTATGTTCAAAATAAAATGCATATTTATAGCTATACGCGTTCCCAATAGTTTGTCGCATACGCTTCGCATTCTCTTTCTGGTGATAGGAAAGCAAGCAGACAGCGAATTTTTTCGTGGCATAAGTATTTTGACAAAATCTTTGTGGCAGTGTTCTCTCATGGTTTGGCAAGTGACAATCAAATAACTTTGGTATTTAAATTTTATTCACATTTAGTTTATAATATTCAAATAAAATATTGAATAAAAGTTATTGGAGACCATGGGTAAACAACCGAGTTAAGCTGTGTTGCTAGCGTTTCAATATTGACGATTTTAATTCTGGCGTCGCAGTAAAAGACGTTGTAATTGAATTTAATTTGTAGCGCCAAACAGTGCACTATCAAATTAACAAATTAAGAAACATAGTGACATCAGAAACTTACCTAGATCAAGTGTTAAACGCAAAACAACGCTAATTGAAGACCGAATACTTCTGCATTTCACAAAAATATCCAACTAAAGCCTCAATCTGCTGCAAATCAATGGAATCAGTCAGCCAAGAATCCAATCTAAAAGACGGAGATTTTAAAACATTCCAAGCAAGAACATACTTCCATATCAAATGTGAACAAGCTGAAAAGATGGCCTTCCCAAAGGAGCATCTTCAGAAGCCAAAATAGTTTTGGATAAGCATTCTATGGACAGATCAAAGCTCCTTTCAGTTCAACTCATCAAAACAAAGGATTTTTGTAAGGCTGCCACAGGTAGGCCAAAAAGTGAGCCATGGTAGAGGCTCTGTCATGTTCTGAGGGTACATTGCGCACAATGGGTTGGGTGACTTGGTTCCCATCGCAGGCTCGATGAACCAAGGCCAATATTTGAGCACCCTAAATGATAACGATTTCCAGGTTGATTAGAGAATCATTTATCCAGCAACAGGACAATGCTCTATGCCACAAAAGCTGGATGATATCTAAATATTTGAACGATGTTGTTGCTACTACTCGGGACTGGCCACCCCAAAGTCCAGACTTGAATACCATTGAAAACGTGTGGTCTCTTATCAAACGTAAAAGAATTGATTATTTACATAAAATCAAAGAAAAGACAGTTTCCGAGGTCACTTCCTTTTGGAATGAGATATCCTCAGGGGTTCCTCAAAATTTACTGGACTCAGCTCCAAGACGCCTTCAAAAAGTTATTGAAGCCGAAGGTGGTTATACATTTTATTAGGTTAGGTTAGGTTAGGTTGAAAAAGAGAAGCCATGTATACACATAGCTCATATCCATTTTACCCGGATATACACTTAAGCCAGAAAGTCGGCTTGTTGTGCGCTCTACATCCTCGTGCTCATCCGTTAATCTACTCCTTATTTAACTTAGGAGTTCGGCCTCGATAGCAAATCTCCTGAGTGCTTTCCAGCGTATCCCCCTAAGAGCCGCTAGGCCTGGTATGATGTCGTTGGATAAATATCTGACCCTTGTTCTGGCAAATGCAGGACAGTAACAAAGGTAGTGTTCTAGGGTCCCGTCACCTTCTCCACAAGCTCTGCATATGGCCGATTCTGCCCGTCCTATACGGTTTAGATCACCCCTCAGTTCAGAGTGTTCAGTGAGGATGCCAATAATCCTACTCAGTTCCTTTCTATTTAGACTAAGGATTTCCTTAGTCTTCGAAGTGTTTGGAGAGCCCCATAGTATCTTCGTAGCCTTACCCACGTCAGTTTCCTCCCAAATTGAAGTATGTGAATTAGTTGCCCACTCCGATAGTATCAATTTGAGAGCCTGGAAAGGTATTGGGTTTTCCAAATTGACACCCTCCAGGAATGAACCCTTCCTGGCCAGTTCATCTGCAATCTCGTTTCCCATTATACCACTGTGTCCTGGGATCCAAATGATTTCAAGTCTGCCTCTTGTAGTGAAGTTTGCAATTTCTTCCTTACATCTGAGGACAGTCCTTGATCTAGTTTTGTCCGAGGATATCGCCCTGATAGCCGCTAGACTGTCCGAAAATATTTTCACGTCTCCGGGGCTTGGGATTGCCCGTACGTCAATAGATCTTATGCATTCCGTTACCGCGACCACTTCGGCCTGAAAGACAGAGTTGTGGTCCGGAATGCGTAGGTGTATGCCATTGGAACGGTCCTCATCATAGAAACCTATACCAGTCCTACCATGCAGACTAGATCCGTCTGTGTAGTAGTGTGACCCTGGAAGGTTTCGTAGAAAATTTTCGTTCAACCAGCTTTCCCTGTCAGGTATCCTTATACTGCAGGGTATGTTTGTCGACACTTCCGTGATTCTATCACAGCTAAAATCCACTGTGTTGAATTCCCGTATGTGGTCCAATATTGTTTGGTGTCTGGTCATATGGTCGGTGATGTATTCCCCTGTTACTCTTAGTCGTAACATGGCCAGAGCTGCCTCATATTTAATTCTAATCTCGATCGGGTGTATAGATAGAATCGTCTCTAAAGCCCTCGTAGATGTAGTCCGTATTGCGCCGCTGATTCCTCTGCAGCAGAGGCGTTGTATTTTTTGGAATGGTTTAATATAGCATTTCCTGTTCATTGATGTCCATGTGACTACGGATGCGTAGGTTAGAGTTGGTCTAACGACGCTTGTGTAAAGCCAATGAGTCATCCTCGGGTTTAAACCCCATTTTGAACTTATAGCTCTTCTGCAAATGGCCCATATCCGGTGAGCCTTCGCGACTGTGCTCTCGATATGGTCCTTCCAAGTGAGCTTTTTGTCGAGCATCACCCCAAGGTATTTCACCGTTTGTGTGATTCTAATCGTTTTGCCCTGGAAGCGGGGTTCATCGAATTCGACTATTCTCGTCTTCCTAGTAAAGAGGCATATTTCAGTCTTTTCCGGGTTCACATTTAATCCCGTTGGTTGTGCCCAATCGTATGCTATTTCGAGTGCATCCGATGCCCTCCTACATAAATTTCTAGGATCTTTCCCCCTTAACAGTATCGCTACATCGTCTGCGTAGCGCGTAGCAGACAGGTTGGAAACCCTATTGGTTGGGAATCCATAGAAGACTGTTTATAGTGGTCACCCGGAGAAGGGGGGATAGAATTTCCCCTTGAGGTGTCCCACAGCAAACCTTGTCTCTTATTTTAATGCCACCAACCTCGCAACTTGTCCATCTATTCCCTAGCATGTGACTGATCCAGGCTTTGATATCCCGGTCGATGTCGAATCGTTCTAGGGAGTGGAGTAGCGTATTTGTTGATACATTGTTAAAAACTCCTTCTACATCAATGAATATGGCTAGAGTGAAGATTTTTAGATCAAAAGATCTTTCTATGTGGTGAACTACTTCATAAGCGCAGTTTCTACTGAGCGTCCCTTTAAATAAGCCTGTTGTTTGAACTTCAACAGCTCATTTGGGATTTGAGATTTAACCATGTTGTCGACTATTCGCTCCATGGTTTTTATTTTATTAACTCATAATCAAATTTCTATACATTTTTTAAATATTAAGCTTCTTTTTTTAATAATAATAACTTATCAAAATACATCTGCCAACACGCCAAATTTACTTTCATTCATATCTTTTTAATTTTTTATGAAAGAAACTCTATTGAGTTAATTTTTAGTTTATATTAGCAATAAAAAATAAATATATTCTATAAAGGCAACTAAAAATTTAATAAAAAGATGCATCATTTCGTTTCTGTCAAATATTTATGCCGTCTAGTGAAGAAAATTAAAACAAAATTATAAAAATTTTAAATTATAAAAATTAAAAAATAAAGGAAATTTTACCAGGAGTAAAAATAAATAAATCAAATAGAGGGAATATCGTAATATAAATCAAATAATCTAACCCATAAAAACAAAGTTTTTTTTAAAACTCTTTCTTTCCTTATGCATATGAGTTTTGAATATCTCTGTGACTGTCAGTGTTTGTGTGTGAATATCTTAAAATTAATCTTTGGCCACAACAAGACTATGGCCAAAGTTTCAGTTCGATCGGATGAGGGGAAGTGAGGATTTAATCTCTCCGTGCCTGTGTGTGACTATGCCAAAGTTAATCTTTTTCCACAGCAAGTCTATCGACCAAGTTTCAGGTTGATCATATAAGTGGAAATGTGTTTTAAACCACTCCGTGACTGTGCGTGACTGTGCGTGACTTTGTCGAAATTAATATTTATTTACAGCAAGTATACCAACCAAGTTTCAGAATGATTGGATGAGGCGAAATCCGTTTTAAGTCTCTCCGTGACTGTGCGTGACCATGCGTGACTGTGCGTGACTAAGTCAAAGTTAATCTTTTCTTCACAGCAAGTGTATTGACCAAGTGTCAGATGGATTGTGTGAGGGGAAATGACATTTAGATCACTCCGTGACTGTGCGTGACTACCCCAAAATTAATATTCTTTCACAACAAGACTGTGAGCCAAGTTTCAGATCAATTAGATAAGGGGAATGGGGCAGACAGACTAAGAGAGACAGACACAGAGTATGAGTTAAAAGAAACAATTTAAAAATACCTCAAAACTTATCGGAAACACAAAAAATATACCAAAAAAAAATTGTCATAAATCTATAAATACAAAAAGGTACAAAAATTTAAAACGTGATATATTTAGTTACAATAAATTAACATGTGTTAGGAAAAAAACTGCTTGATTACTAAAACAAGTTGAACTTTTTTTTTGATAGAAAAAAAGAAAAAAAGAAATAAATAAAAAGAAAAACATACGCTATTTTGCTTTTCTTACGCGATATTGATATAAAGATATCAATATTGATATCAATCAAATCGATATCTATAGGAAACCAGAAATGTTAACTACAATCATGAATGTTAATTAAGAAAAACATGTAGATCGACGAAAAAAAAACACATTAACGAAAACAATTACCATAATATAATAGTACATACAACACAATTATGACAATAATAGCAAACGAAGTATGTTTATACGTACAGTACTTAATAAAAGACTAAAAAATGACCGCCTTTGATATGGAAACAAAGTCACAATTGTCGGCTTTTTCTTAGTTTTAAATAAATAGGGTTTGTCAATTGGAGTACATGGGAAGCTCCATACAAAAAAAGAAGAAATTCTTTTCAAAAGTATATGGTAGAGAAGAAGAAAGCATATATTTTTGATATATTTGGCTCTATTTCATAGTACAAAAAAGTACCTGTTAGCTGCACTCTTCTCTAATTAAACTTCAGTTTATTTTAAAACATTTTACATATCTTTCAAAAAAAATCATATATAAACGATTATCATGTGGGACATATCGAGGCATGATCGTGCATTAGAGTTATACAATAAGACATTCACATTTTTATGGGTTATGTGGGAAGAATTTTCCGAACTGAGAAGTTTATATTTAAATCATGGTAATTATGGGTATCAAACTTTTTGTTTTCTCAAGGACACTACTAATATTATAATATATAGAATTTTGTTTGAGATGTGCTATTATACAAAACTAGATGATTGTGTGGCGCCCTAGGCGCCCGTTTATTTTAACTTTAACAAACAATTTTTTTTTTCCATTTCAGAATTTTCCTATATTTTGTATATGTACATATGTTTAAAAAATTAATTTTAATGTTTTTAAAATTTCTTAAAACAAAAAAAAAAATCGAAAAACAGTTGCAAAAAATACAAAACAAAAACTCCGATATTCAAATGAAGTTTTGAAATGGTCTTTTTATGAATATTTTCGCAAAAGTTTGCCAGTAACCTTTGCTTTATACTTTCTGCTTCTATACATGAGTTTTTAATATTATATGATTTTAAAAAAATATTTTATTTTGATAGAAACTCGGTAATTTTAGTCTTATTAAGACAAACTATATATACTATACTATATATATATATACTATATATATGTATATTTTTAATAATTTAATTTATGTTTTATAACTTTTTAAAATGCATCAAAATAAGTAAACGCCGAGTTCGTTATATTGTAAAAAAAATAAAAAAAAAACGTTTTAGAGCAAGGTTCCTAAAAGTTTCTTGAGGGGGGTAAGGCTTTAAATGTTAAAAAAGTCGTATTTTCATAATTCTTTTTGGAAGATATGAATAATGTTGGATTATTTATTTCATATACATGTTATAGCATAACATTTGAAGAATCTTTGAAAAAATTTTCAATTAAAAATTTGAATAAATAAGTCCGTGACAGGGAATCTCCGGAGGCATTGTTGTTTTGAGGTGAACATCATAACTCGTTACCGGAACATGTGAAATAAAAAAATTGAAATGCGTTTCAAAGGTGACATGTTTCCTGAGATAGTGACGAAGAGTTTTTTACAATTTTTTTTTTTGCAGAATTTTGAAGTGAAAAACGATTTTTGCTATATAATTTCGGGAATTTGTTGTTAAAAAATGGGGAAGAAAATGGAATTAAAAAAACCATTCGTGGTTACCTGATGATTTATGTGTAGATATAGTGTCTAATTTCAAAAGAATCGGCCAAGTAGATTTTGAGTTATGATGTTCACGCACTTCGAACATTTCTATGCGAGAAAATCAGTTTAAAGTTTTTTAAAAACTCATTTACATACTATATACCGTATGAGGCCGGTCGCTGGAAACGCTGTATCATCTTAAGTTTTGCACTGACTTACTTAAAATTTTGATACAACATTTTCGACATGTTGTGCATTCAGAAAGTGAAATGCAAAAATAGGTTTTAAAACCTACCTCCCCTTCAGGAAGTGCAAACACCAATATACCTACACAAAAGAGAAAAAAATATTTCATATTTCATCATACATGTAAACTGAAAAAAGAGAAGTGCATTTTTTGCAAATTTATCTATAAATCCAAAAAAAATACAAAATAAGGGCGTATTAGTTTTACTTAAAAATAAAACTTATTATTCCAAATCGCCTTTAATTCTACAATAAATAAATTATGCAAAAATTAATACTATGAGTGAAAAAAAAAATATTTTCCCACCTCTCTTCTGAAATTACAATGTAATTTAATTATGCAAAGTTAGAATAATTTAAATTTTAAACCTAATATTGCACTATTTTTTCAGGTGCATTTCAATACAGAGCTTTGAACGAAATCATACGTTGGACAACAACAAAATCCACATTGAAGATCTCTTTTTTCTCAAATATTTATCAAAAAAAGCATACTCTTTGGTAAGTGCTGGGTATCAGAGTACCTAAGCGAAAGCGCTCCTAACAATACAAAAGAATTTTGAGATGAAAAACAAAACAGACAAACGGAAAACTTTAGTTTGATAAAAGAAGTGTGTATGAATATCAGACGACGTTAAATGAGAAAAATAAAAATGTTTAAAATTTCATTAATTAATTTTTTTATGCATTTTTTGCGTTCAACTTATTCCATATGTAACACGAAAACTGCATATGTAGTGCTATTGTCGTTAGCAGTGCTGCCAATTTTGACAACTTATTTTAATTTCGATGATTTTTCAATTTGTTAAAATGATTACAAAATATGTATAGATTTAATTGTGGGTCAAGTCGTTTTAAAACGGAAATACCTTGAATAGCATCTCTATTTAAGATTTAAGTTTTAATTACGGCGATACTTTAAACCTATATTATATGTTGCAGCTATAGATACATGTCAATAAAATTATTTAGTTGATTGCTGTGTTCAATTTTTTTCGTTAAAATTTCATCACTAAAGGTGCTATTACATGATGTATTTTTTACATATGTACTGTCACTTTTTTTTATCCATATGAAATTCCTCATGTCTGTCAAAATTGGCTTTTACATACGATTCATAATTTTTGCTATCACACGTGCATATGTATTTCCGTATGACATAACCTCTAAATGTAAACAACAGATAATTTAATTTGTGAATTTACAAAAATTTATTGTTAAAAAAAAGTAATATATTTTTTAATTGTTAATTAATATTAAACAATTTATTTTTCTTTCAATATTAATCTTTATAATTTACTCTGTTTTTCTTTCGCCTCAAGCAGTGTTGTATTTTCATATGTTTGACATGCAAAAATAGAACCTGTTCTAATTGAAAAATGAACATGTGACTTTCCTCATGTATTGTACATAAACAATGTTTCATATGTATCACACGATGTGTACAACTTTTGTTGTGGGAAAATTTGACAGTACATATGTAAAAAACACATCATGTAATAGCACCTTAATACATTTTTATATATAGAAATAACCAATGCTGTAATAATATTCGTAATATGAATGATATAAATAAATTTTATTGCTTCCTTTTGTAATATTTTTTCGAGTTTTATAAGCGGTAAAATTTTCTTGTCAATTTCTTCTTTTAAAAATGACAATTTTGGCGATTTAGTTTCAAAAATTGTCGATTTTCAGAAGATTTTATTAGCAGCACTGGTCGGTAACAAAGAAGAGAGAAAATTGTGTGTGGGTTTGTATAAAATGAGAAAGATTAAATTTTGTTTGTGTATTTCTCATAGCTTTGTATGGAGTGCTATGTGTGTGTATTATTTCAGCGTTACAGAATCAGTCAGTCAGTCAGTGAGTCAGGGATCAGCGTAGATATATATTTAAATATATCAAAAGATGGTGCTTTCTCCTTATACGTTTTTTTAATATGCAAATATCAAATATCATATCGTCAAGAAAACAATTTTTTTGTGTAATAATTAAATACAGTATGAGTACGAAACTTTATATTTTAGAGTCAATAAACATAAAAATAACAAGTAAAAAAATTATAGTCGGTCTAGATCGACTATATGATACCCTATACCATGCGTTTAAATACCCTATCTCATAGGCCCAACTAACTGGACATAGAAAATAAGCATAAACCAAATTTGAGTGGGTTTTTTTATTAATCTTTTTGGCTGCAGATATGAAAAAGTTCATATCGGGTGCTATATCTATACGAGGACTAGGCCCAAAAATGGGCCGAACTTGACTGTGTTTGGTAAAACATTCTGTATTTTGCAATAATATATACAAATAAAATTTGAGAAGAATCAGTGCAATATTTTTGTTTTTTGATAGATTTAAGTGAAGCTCGGGAAGCAGCTCTATATGGGGCCTATGACTAAGAGCTGTCCCATAGGGATCATTTTTGGACTACTCATTAATTGATTTAATAAACGCATACAAACCCAATTTGAGTAAGATCTGTATGACAATTTGGATCATATGGCAATTTATGTCGATTTCATTGGGGTCATTTGTATGGGGGCTAGGTTTGAACATGGACTAGTTTCAATAGCGTTCATCCTATGGCCGATAAAAGCTTATATTTGATATAAAAATTTTGATTTCGTCAAAATTTATTCATATTTGCGACCTGCAGTTTGATTACAAGGTTTACATGGACACACAGACGGACGGACGGACGGACATCGTTATATCGAATCAGTTAGTGATTCTGATTCGATCGGTATAATAAAAGATGGGTCTAGGTCAAATATTTTTGGTAGTTACAAACAGCAGCACAAAGTCATTATACCCAAACCACATAGCGGTATAGGGTATAAAAACTACTTGCCTTTTCTCCGGATAAGTCTCGCGTATGCTGAACAAGTAATCATATATGGTTCCAAAGTCCCATTATCTTCCCCAGATATTCTACTGCTTATTTTAACCACTTAACTTATACGCAAAATAAAATATTTAAAGTAGTTTTGTAGAATTCACAAATTAAAGAGAACATATAAAATAAACAAAAGTATTTCCTAGGTTAGCTGGAACTGAAAACGTAGTTATGACACACAATTTTAAAACACAGCTTATACCAACCAGCTAGTTCAGTAATTTGTAAAAGTCGTACTATTTGTTTGAGTAATGGTACATTTTTCTTGCATTCTTTGTTGTCATTTCCAGATTAATTATTAGTCTGTATGCGCCAGTCAAGCCCATTATTTGACATTGGGACGATGTACTTCCATAGAGCAACGTGAATTTGTCAATAGCCAATGCGGAACTGGTCAATCGTGCCGAAAAATACTTGGTCTGTCTAAAGGCCCATTTACATGATACCACTCAGTCGCATCATTTTTCGACATAAAAATCCGACGAAATTCATAAAGTCGTACCGACATTATTTCTGCATACTTTGGCCATATAAACCATAACACTCAAGTCTAAATAGCTGTTTATTTTGAAATTTATATTTTATTTCTTTTTTATTTGTTTTTGTATAGCTTATTTTATAATATTACCAAAAAAAAAAACCAAGTCTGGTCCGATAAAAATGACAAGTTTTTAGAAATGTTTCCAAAAATGAAAAAAACACTGTCACTTTCATAACATAGGCTCTTTACATGAGACGCCTTTTTCATAATACTCGACATTTTGACAGGTCTTATTATAAATTGTGATAGTGTAAACTGGCCTTTAGTGATTCTACAATGCTGAGCATAATATCTCCCTTATGAGTGAAAACAGCATTCATAATAAAAGCACAAAAGCTACCACTAACATTTTTAATTAATATGACGACCGCAACATAGTTCGAAAAATAAGGGAAGATCCCCAGATATTTGCTCCAAAACTAGCTATACAAGTTAATAATAAACTAAGTAAAATATGTAGTGCCGAAACTAACCACCATGTGCTTCGTATAATGATTTTAATGGTAGATTTGTCAGCAAAAAAAATTTTAGAAATAAGATATATTCGTTATATTCGCCAAAGGTCATAATGCGAAAGATAGTTATACATTTTCATTTATCTGGTGTGGGCCAAATAAGGAGCTCCAAAATAATATCTTAAAGGTTACAGCCAAACAAAGCAGTGGCAACATCTAGGTTCGGCATCTATGTTTGGAATTTTGATTGTCAGAAGGTATAACTCAACATATAAAAATCCAATTTATTGCAAAGTTCTGACAAAGTTAAGACAATGACCCGAAAGAGAGTTGGGCAATTGCCTAAACGTGACTTATTTAAAATGGCCCTCATTTGATAAAGCCGCCACCACAATCACGTAATCTCAATTACATTGAGAGTTTATGGACAATTTGGCATCAAAACCTCAGCCATCACCAGATTTCCAACAATGGAATGAATGGGAAGAAATAAACCCGAAAACTACTCAAAAGTTAGTGTAGTTGATACAAGGAACTCTGAAAGTACTTGTAGATCAAAAAAGAAGCAGCGATGCCAACTTAGCGCTTTTCCTAAAGTAGCGCTTTCGTTTTTAATTTTCATTGCATATAGCGCCTTCTAAATACAACAGTTCATATTAAACAATGTTTGTACTTATATCAACAAATTTATTAACTAACTTTCAAAAGGATTCATAAATGGATCTCTAATTCGCAATTAAAACAAAAATTATATATAGTTAGATATATAAGTCGATTAACATAGATTCCGATATACTGAGAACAATGTTGATGGTAGTATCAACCAGATGGCTTATAGAAAGCTTTACTAAAGCAATTCTGCATATCGCACACATAATTCAAAAGTGACTCAACTCAAAATTTTAATTTTTCGGGTTTATATGCTTAAACTAGGCACAATACACTTGTTTGTCTATAAAAAGATATCAGTGTGTTTTGTTGTTGTTAATTGTTGCTAAATAACCGTTACGTCTTGCTTTATTTTATGTCTTTCTTTACAATTTAATTGTTTCAATTGTTGATTTCTGAAAAATGAAAATTTTGAGTTGAGCCACTTTTCAATTATGTGTGCGATATGTGCCTTGAATTGAAAACTAAATTTAACATTAACTAAAGGGTGTTTTTTTTAGAGTTTTGCAACTTTGAGTTAGTAACACTGCTGTATTTGATAACCGATTTAACAGCTGGTAGTTACCATGTATTTAGTGTGGTTTGCCATTTTAAGATGGATGGAACTACATGAGATCAACGCTTGAAAATTGTTGACATTTTTTATCACAATAATGGTTCTGTTCGTCAAACTTATCATGCACTTCGTGCATTTTATAGCAGTCATAATTGGATAACTATAGAACGTTTTTGAACCACGTTTACTCCTAATGATAATTTGCATCCCGAAAGATGCTAAACAGTACGCATCGAACAATCTGTAGCCGCTGTACAGCAGAGCATTGAAGAAGACTTACATCAATCAATTCGCCGCCGTTCTTAGCAAATGGGGATGTATCCATCTATTATATGGAAGATTTTACGAAAGGATCTTGGTGTACGAACTTTTAAGATTCAAATTGTACGAGAACTGGAGCCAAATGACCATCGTATTTGTTTTTGATTCTCCATACAAAATTTTGGGTATGGGTACGTAAATAAGCAAAATTGTGACATTTGTATTGAATATAATCCACAGTCTTTTATCCAAACACTATTACATCTACAGGAAATTACAGATTAGTGTGCTTTATGGCCCGGCGGAGTCATTGGTCCATATGTCTTCAAAAACGATGATGGACAGAATGTTACTGTCAACGGTGAACGGTATAAAGATATTAGCTGGCATTAATTTTGAAGACATATGATTCCAAAAGGACTGAGCCACATGCTACACTGCGCACGGTACCATTAATTTACTCAAAGAAACTTTTGATGAACGAATAATTTCACGTAATGTTCCAGTTAATTGGATTATTTGTTTTGGGGCTGTGTCGATTTAGCGATGTCCGTCCGTCCCTCTGTCTGTTCGTATGTGTGTCCATGTAAACATTTTAATCAAACTACAGATCGCACATATGAATATATCTTAATGAAATTTGGTCTATAAGCTTCATGTTCAGACCTTGTCCCCAGACAAAAGTACCTAAATTTTCATAATATCCAAATTATCATATTGATCCAACATAATTCGAAAAATAAACCCTGTAGAAGAGTTCTTAGTCATAGCCCCCATATAAAGTTGCTTCCCGATCTGAACTGAAACCTATCAAAAACAAAAATATTGCACAGTTTTTGCTCAAATTTGGTTTGTAAACACATACAAAAAAGAAGTGAATTTACCATATACGTTCCGTTTTTCTACCTAGTTCCCATATAAATATAGTATCCGATATAAACTTTTTCAAATCTGCAGGCAAAAAATTGATAAAAATTCCACTCAGATTTGGTTTATGCTTATTTTTTGTAGCCAATTAGTTCGATCTAAGACCAATTCTCTAAACGCATGCAATATGTTACAGTCGGTTTATACCAGATATAATTTTCTTACTTTTTTTATCGTAATTTAAAGTTCTGTGACGTTAAAAAATTTCCTGTTTATTTTATATAACGCTCTTGGCTCAATTTTAACAAAAATACAAAAAGGAAATCTGGCATTCGAAAATGTGGACCAGACAAAACTGACTTATATCGATTATTACAAAGTTTAATAAATACGACGATTCAACTACACCTTAATTTGGTTATTCGTAGGATGAGATCGATCCTATAATTAACGATATTTTCTATTTCGGCTATAGTTCTGAAAAGACTTGTTTTGCCAATAATACTGAAGAATCGGACAAGCAATTATATCAAAAAAAAAAAGATTGTTGAGTTTTCAAAATCTCTTATATATGGGCTAAGATCTGTATAATCATATAATTTTAAAAGACAAAAAAAATTTCTTTACTCAGCGTGGACAACATTTTACAAAAAACTCTGAAGATGTTGCTAATTTTATATAAAAAAAAAAAATTATAAAATTTATTTTTTTGATTATTGGTATACTCTCTAACATGTTTCATTAAATACTAGATGTAACCCGGTGTGCTTCGCTACCCCCGAAATGCCCACATGAAATAAGCTCCTTACCCCGGAAACCCTGTAATATAAATATTTTTGCATTCGGTTTTTATTGAATAATATAATGTTTGTTGTTGCTGTTGTCATTCTTTTGATATGTGTCGCCGTCAATTGTTTTTGACATGCAAACAACACAATATTCAAAATGTACGATAAAATGATAAAAATCTAAGTATTGAAAATTTGTGTGTACAAATGAATGTAAATATGTAAAACTGATAAATAATAAAACATAAAAGATTTCGTTCTCAAAGTTTTTTAAACATTTCTTTCCACTTGACTCGAAGAGGAAAACATCGTATGCATGTTGTCCTCTATGTCGTTGTATATATATCTGGAAATCGAAAGTACCTACAATTACCTTCAAGTACATACAAGAACAATTAAATTGTTAAATTTGTCATAGAAATTGCATTTAATGTTCGTATTGAGAGTTTTTATACCCTATACCACTATGTGGTATGGGTATAATGACTTTGTGCTGCTGTTTGTAACAACCAAAAATATTTGACCTACACCCATCTTTAATTATACCGATCGAATCAGAATCAATATCTGATTCGATTTAACGATGTCCGTCCGTCCGTCCGTCCGTCTATGTGTCCATGTAAAGCTTGTAATCAAACTGCAGGTCGCAAATATGAATATATTTTGATGAAATTTGGTATTTGATCTTCTGTCGGCCATGGCCATGGCATGAACGCTATTGAAATTGGTGAGAATCGGTCCAGGTTTAGACCTAGCCCCCATACAAATAACCCCTATGAAATCGACATATATTGCCATAAGATCCAAATTATCATACAAATCTTAGTCAAATTGGGTTTGTATGTATATATTACATCCGTTAATCAGTAGTCCAAAAATGATCCTTATTGGACAACTCTTAGTCATAGGCCCAATATAGAGCTGCTTAACGATCTTCACTTAAATCTATCAAAAAAGAAAAATATGGCACTGATTCTTCTCAAATTTTGTTTGTATATATTTTTGCAAAATACAAGAGACTTCACCAAACATGGTCAGGATCGGTCCATTTTTGGGCCTAGTCCCCATATAGAGATAGCATCCGATATGGACTTTTTCATATCTGCAGCCGAAAAAATTAATAAAACTCCCACTCAAATTTGGTTTATGTTTATTTTCTATATCCAGCTAGTTGGGCCTGAGAGATAGGGTCTCTAAACGCATGGTATAGGGTATCGTATACTCGGTCTAGACCGACTATAATTTTCTTACTTGTTCTTTATGTAACAATTGCGATTGAAGTATGAAAATTTTTTATTGTATATTCTTACAGGTGAATAAATGCATTTTATTCTTTGGAAGCCAACGAGGGTTCTGCGTTCTTTTATCTTATCTCAGTTCACTGCCATATACATTCATGCATGTATTCGTATATACTCGTATGTATTTTGGTTTTTATGATCTTTCAATATGTATGTTTATTATACAAAATGCAAATATTAGTCATTTGATTATCGGAAATTGATACTTTTAAAAAGTCTATATTGTTATACCCTATACCACTATGTGGTTACCCTATACCACTTTGTGCTGCTGTTTGTAACAACCAAACATATTTGACCTAGACCCATCTTTAATTATACCGATCGAATCAGAATGACTTTTTGAGTTGATTTAACAATGTCCGTCCGTCCGTCCGTCCGTCCGTCTGTGTGTCCATGTAAACCTTGTAATCAAACTGCAGGTCGCAAATATGAATATATTTTGATAAAATTTGGTATGTAAGCTTTTATCGGCCATGGGATGAACGCTATTGAAATTGGTGAGGAACGGTCCATGTTAAGACCTAGCCCCCATACAAATTACCCCTATGAAATCGACATAAATTGCCATAAGATTTAAATTGTCATATAGATCTTACTCAAATTGGGTTTGTATGCGTTCATTACATCCATTAATTAGTAGTCCAAAAATGATCCCTTTGGCCCCATATAGACCGCTTCCCGATCTTCACTTAAATCTATTAAAAACAAAAATATTGCACTGATTCTTCTCAAATTTTGTTTGTATATATTTTTGCAAAATACAAGAGACTTTACCAAACATGATCAGGATTGGTCCATTTTTGGACCTAGTGCCCATATAGATATAGCATCCGATATGAACTTTTTCATATCTGCAGCCAAAAAAAATTAATAAAAATCCCACTCAAATTTGGTTTTTGCTTATTTTCTATGTCCAGTTAGTTGGGCCTAAGAGATAGGGTCTCTAAACGTATGGTATAGGGTATCGTATAGTCGGTCTAGACCGACTATAGTTTTCTTACTTGTTTTTGTTTGTGTAAATTTATTTTATAGTCTGGTTATTGATTGATAAAAAAATATTATTTTTTACGATACAAAAATTGTGTGTATTCTTTAATATTTTAATAAATAGAAAATATAATAAAATAAACCTAAATATTTTCTTGGCAGACTATTGTCAAACAACTGAAATTTTTGTTCAGAGATTATAGTAAAATTATATAGATTTTTAATTTAAGCGAATAAGAGCGAAACATTTTTTAAATTTAAGTGAAGTTGATTTTAAAACTGGATTTATCGACCAAATTAAATACCTTTTTTACCAATTCTTTTTTCAGTGTCTATATCGACGCTGGCTGATTAGCGAGATAGTCATCCTTAACAGCTACCCACAAATATTAGTCTAAAGGGGATCAAATCGCAGCTGCGCGGTGGGCAATGCACATCGACAAAACGGCTAATACCGCCATTTTCAAACTGGCCACACAAAAGATCGATTGTTTCATGGCTTGTGTGGAACGGCGCTCCATCCAGTTGAATTTAAATGTTGTACAGATCCATATATTCGAAAATAGGTCAAAATAATCAGTTAACATTGCACGGTAGCGCTCATCGTTCATTGAAACGCACTTGTCTTCCGCATCTTCGATAAAAAGTAGCCCAATGATACTGCCGGCCCAAAAAAAAAAAACACCAAACAGTGCATCGTTCAGGTGACTTCCTTTTTTTTTTTTTTTTTGTTAACCAACACTCCGGGGATGCCCCCTACAAATGCAGTGCATTGTGTTGATTTCAGGAAAATAGGTTATGGGAAGGAGGAGAGAGGGAGTAGTGTTTGTGGATATTTGACTTAAATTTTATTAGATTATAACTGTCAGGGAAGACCTATGCAGGGAGTTTATTCCACATATGGCTACACAGCCCACATTCCGACGGTGTTCCAATGGATTGAATTGGATACCCTACTGTCATTGATGAGCGTCAACGCCCTCCTTTGCACACGGTCCAGTAGCTCCAAAATAGACTTTGAAGCCCCTGCCCATATATGGGAGTTGTATTCCATTTTCGGTCGGATGTAAGTGGTATAGATTTTAAGGAGATCAGAAGGAGTGAAGTATTTTCTACACCGTTTTAGAAAACCAAGACATTTGAATGCTTCTTTCGACACTTGAAAAACATGCTCGTTCCAACGAACATCACATTGAATTCTCATGACCAGAACATCAAGAGTATCCGATTCCTCAATACCTATACCACACATATACACAGATGACATTGTTGATTCCATGGCCCTATGGGTCAACATACAACATTGAGTCTTCAGCGCATTAAAATCAACCCTATTCGCTTTACCCCACTCAGAGATTGTTAAGAGGTCTTGATTGAGTGTGTCATTCATTGTCCGCCTTTTGCCCCCCAACCTGCAAGAGGCTTGGCCTACAATTAAAGGAAAATGAATGACAAATGCTGCTGTCATCTGCGAAAGAGTATATAGAGTTAAAAGTTTGGCCAAGAAGGTCGTTCAGAAAGATAAGGAAAAGAGAAGGAGAAAGAACGGAACCTTAGGGTACCCGTGAATTAAACTGAAACTCATTAGATGAGACCCCATCAATAACAACACGTATTGTTTGGTCTCTGAGAAAACTCGACAAAAAGCGAGAGAAGTCATTAACGACCCCAAATGCAATAAGCTTTGATATCAATGCACCGTGCCATACACGATCGAATGCCTTGGAAATATCCAGAGCAACCGCTTTACTTTCGCCAAAATTGCGAATGGATCGATTCTACGGAACGATTTCTACGGAAGCCATACTGTCGATCATTAAGAAGTGAGTTGGCCTCTATGTAGTCCACAAGGTGGAAATTGATGATGCTCTCCATCACCTTTGAGAGCGCAGAGCAGATTGCAATTGGACGGTAATTTTCAGGCTTATTAGCACCCTTTTTAGGGATTGGCTGGACATTAGCAACCTTCCAGCAAGAGTGAAAGACTCCCGCACGATACGAAAGGCTGAAAAGGTTGGCCAATGGACTGGCTAGGGCTGTATACACCAGTGCTGTATACCATGCGGTCCCGGAGACTTATTAATGTTGAGATCCGAAAGAACCCTTTTAACTGCACGTGCTCGGAAGAATATTTTAGGCATAGTACAAGATACTCTTTCGAGTTCGGGCAGTGGTTGATTGCTATCCGGCAAAAATGAATTTTTTGCAAAAAGTTCAGCTAAAAGGTTAGCCTTATCAACTGGGTCAGTGAATATTTGGTTCCAGCACTCATGTGTGGGTTTTCTGTGCACCAGATGTGATAATTGTGCTGGTTGACGTAGCCACCGAGATGAAAATGAGCTTCGTCAGAAAAGATGATTTCTCGGTAAAAACGTTCATCTTCTTCCAAGCGTTCCGTAGCCCAACGTTGCCAGTGTTGTTCAGTCGTAAATCGACTTATTTCGGAAACCTGTGTTATAACAGAGCTGACTTTGATGTTGCCATATTCCAAAATAACTGTCATTTGGTCAACAACATCGATTTCAAGCTCGGTTTTTTTTTTTTTGTAAAATTGCACAGTTTGTGGCAGATATTTTATATTATTCTTAATTTTAACAGATTTCTGTTTGGAACTCTGTAGAAAAACTTTTTTGGGGTTTGCTTTTACAAATACCAAATACAAACATATTGGCGTATCCTGATTTGAGAAAGGTGCACAAAGAGAAATAGCTGACTTGGACTCAAAATCATATGAATTATGGCGAAGAATGGAAAGTAATCCCTTCAGTGAGAAAAAATTTAATTTAGGCGATCGAGATGGATTTCAATACTATTGGCGGGGTTTGTCTAAGGAGAAGAAAATACGAATGAGCACAAATTTTTGGTAGCCTCTTCCTTTCTGGGAAAGCTGCCCAGATTTCTAGTAGATTGAATTCAGAAAGCTACGTAGAGAATCTGAAGATATCCTTGATTTAGCGTTGGGTAAATCTAAGGGTTCCGGGCTTCATTTTCCCAAAACATAGATGTTTTGGATTGGTTGATGCGTAGTCCAGGTCTTGACCTCATAGAGAATATATGGGGAATACTAGCACGAAAGGTATATGCCATTGGGAAACAATTTTAAAATTTTTGTGAGCCTAAAATGGCTGTATGAACTGCAAGGTCGAAAACTTCGATAGGTTTTTTTTGGTAGACTTTGAGAATTCGATTAAAATTTATATTTTTGAGTAATCTAATTCAAGGAAAGCAATATTAGTTACTAATTTTTGATCTCGCACCCTAACTTCCATAACTTTCGTATATATTTTTCTTCAGTGTATAATTTGTTTTATTTTTAAGTTTATTAATATTGAAAATAAATATAAAAGAAAAATAAAAATGTACAAACTGTTTAATATTTTGTTAAAAAATTTGGTTGAGCATATAATAGTTTCGTCAACTGTAGTATGAATGCAAGATGCAGATTATTAAAGCAAGGTAGAAAACTGCTTCACGTTGTTTTCTTTCTGTTAGCCCAACCGAAGTTGTCTTTTTGATGTGTAAACATCTATACGCGCAGGGGCGTAAATTTCGATTTCACAATACAATCACAAAAACAGCGAAATATGTGAGTTCACTTGTTACGCTTTGACCGTAAGACAAATCGGTGTGACTTATGATTGTATTGGTGAAAAAATTATGATATAAAATTGTTTCAGCTAATTCAACAACCCTTTGCTGTAAAACAAAAAAAATTTCACAATATAAACGTATAACAAATACATAATTGAACAAACCCACAAGTATAACCAGAGTCCCTGCAGTTGTTTGTTATAAGTGATGCATAGATTACGCTTTCTGTTTGATTTAAAAAAGGTGACATAAAAAATCTTTAATTACTAGATGTTTACACATCTCCCCTGTGATCAGGCTCACATGATTTTTTCTTTTGACAAGTGATATGCTGGTGAAGAAATTGTCGGTAGTTATATACCTGCCTTGTCCTAAATATGTTTTTGCCAGTTTCACTATTATAAACACGCTCAAAGATATGGATAGTGGGCGGGTATCATCTTTACATAGGTAAGGAGAACCATTTATAACATATTTGCTGTTGACAACTCCTGCTAAGCAAAATTTGTTACCAAATTTATCAGATTGCTTGGGCATATATTGGGTAAATCAACATCTGGCCTTTGTTGGGAACAATTCTTAAATTGCTTTTAAGAATATCTTCTGGTCCATGTTTCCATCGATTATGCATAAATTTCGGGGCCTACCAACTGACATGCATCCCGTTGAATGAGCTCTTGGTTTGGTTTTCTCCACAGAGCGGAAAGGTTGATTTTTGCCTCATCTGGAAAGCAAAAAACTCGCGACTCCAGCTCCAGAAATTCCTCGGTATTGCACGTACATAAAAAATTCATGGACAATATAAATCAATTTTTGAAAAAATGTGCCAATGTTTTTTTGCTTTAAATATAGCCTGAGCCTGATTAAGTTCTAACTCGATCAATAAAATGATAAAGATCGAAAATAAAATTTTTTTATTTTTATAGAAAATAACAAAATTAAAAATAAGGAGAGCGTGGCGTTAACGCAAATTGTTTTTCTTGTTTTTTTTTCAAGACATATAATGTAGTAAGGAATGTGTGCTCATATACAAACATATTTGTTTAAAAGTTGTTTTATATTTCAGTTTCGTAGATTGGGAAAGGTTAAATAGTATAACTGCTGGGATTCTTATTAGGTTGGTTTCACAGCAAACGTACCAAACCGACTACTACTTTTGGTTACTGATGGGGGTTGGTGACTCTTCCCGAAACTGCTATATAACCTGTCATACAGAATACAGATAAATTTTTTGAAACAAATATGCCAATGTTTCTGGCTTTATTTAAAGTAAAAATATTTGAAATTGAGTCTGATTAAGTTCTAACTCAAATTCAAAGAATTTTTTAAATATTTGCCAAAATAAAAATTCTCTGAAACGGGCCACGTAATTTTTACAGAGCACTACGAATTGGTAGATTTTAGTTTTCTTTATGAGAGTAAGTTCGTACAAGTACTTTAATTAAATCGTATAAAAGTGTGTCAAATATTTAACACGTGTAAAGTCTTATTTTATTTGAAGTTTTGTTATTTTAAGTTTCCTATATAATAGAATTTTGCTATTATTAAAAGAATTAATAAAAACAAGTAAGAAAATTATAGTTGGTCTAGACCGACTATACGATACCCTATACCATGCGTTTTGAGACCCTATCTCTCAGGCCCAACTAACTAGATATAGAAAATAAGCATAAACAAAATTTGAGTGAGATTTTTATTAATTTTTTTGGCTGCAGATATGAAAAAGTTCATATCGGATGCTATATCTATATGGGGACTAGTCCCAAAACTGGACCGACCTGACCATGTTTGGTAAAGTCTCTTGCAATTTGCAAAAATATATACATATAAACAAAAATACATATATATATAAACAAAATTTGAAAATAATCCGTGCAATATTTTTGTTTTTTGATAGATTTAAGTGAAGATCGGGAAGCAGCTCCATATAGGGCCTATGACTACTATGGACTACTGATCAATGGATGTAATTAACACATACAAACCCAATTTGACTAAGATTTATATAATATTTTTGCAAAATACAAGAGACTTTACCAAACACAGTCCGGATCGGTCCATTTTTGGGCCTAGTCCCCATATAGATATAGCATCCGGAAAGAACTTTTTCATATCTGCAGCCAAAAAAATTAATAAAAATCCCACTCAAATTTGGTTTATGCTTATTTTCTATGTCCAGTTAGTTGGGCCTATGAGATATGGTCTCTATACGCAGTATAGTCGGTCTAGACCGACTATAATTTTCTTACTTGTTAATTTTTAATTTTTAATTTTTAATTTTTAATTTTTAAGTTTTAATTTTTAATTTTTAATTTTTAATTTTTAATTTTTAATTTTAAATTTTAAATTTTAAATTTTTGATTTTTAATTTTTAATTTTTAATTTTTAATTTTTAATTTTTAATTTTTAATTTTTAATTTTTAATTTTTAATTTTTAATTTTTAATTTTTAATTTTTAATTTTTAATTTTTAATTTTTAATTTTTAATTTTTAATTTTTAATTTTTAATTTTTAATTTTAAATTTTTAATTTTTAATTTTTAATTTTTAATTTTTAATTTGTAATTTTTAATTTTTAATTTTTAATTTTTAATTTTTAATTTTTAATTTTTAATTTTTAATTTTAAATTTTTAATTTTTAATTTTTAATTTTTAATTTTTAATTTTTAATTTTTAATTTTTAATTTTTAATTTTTAATTTTTAATTTTTAATTTTTAATTTTTAATTTTTAATTTTTAATTTTTGATTTTTAATTTTTAATTTTTAATTTTTAATTTTTAATTTTTAATTTTTAATTTTTAATTTTTAATTTTTAATTTTTAATTTTTAATTTTTAATTTTTAATTTTTAATTTTTAATTTTTAATTTTTAATTTTTAATTTTTAATTTTTAATTTTTAATTTTTAATTTATAATTTTTAATTTTTAATTTTTACTTTTTAATTTTTAATTTTTAATTTTTAATTTTTAATTTTTAATTTTTAATTTTTAATTTTTAATTTTCATTTTTCATTTTCCCTTTTCCATTTTCCATATTTTATTTTTAATTTTCCATTTTCCATTTTCATTTTTTTTCTGTTTTCATTTTTCATTTTTAATTTTTCAAATTTCATTTTTCGTTTTCCGTTTTCCATTTATCATTTTTCAGTTTCCATTTTTCATTTATAATTTCACATTTTTCGTTTTTCATTAAGCACTATATTTTTTCTTTCATATTGGCGATTTTTTTTTATTATATCGTGATAAGGATAAAAAACTATGTGGCAGTACTACTAACATGGCTCGTGGTTGTTGTGGTGGTTTGTATGATTGCATCATTTTTTTGTGGCTTTTTTGAGCTGTGAATGTTGTTGTACAACTATTATATTCAACCACTTAAATATTACAACAAAAACACTGGGTTATATATTTTTTTTTTTGAGGTATCTACATATTTTTGCTCGTATCGAAGCACAGTGATGCCCGATCTACTCCATTTTCAACGCCAACCTGGCGGGAATATTGGCAAATGACACTATTGTAAGTTTACCCAGTTAAATAGTTTTTTTGAATGAGCGTGATTTCAACAGACAGACGGACAGACGGACAGACGAACATTGCTATATCGATTCGAGCTGTGGTAAGGATCAGGAAATTATATATTTTATGGGGTCGGAAATTAGTTTTTCGATGGGTTACAAACAGAATGATAAACCAATATATAATCTCTGCCACTGAGGTGTGGAGGTTATAAAAAACGTAATATTGATATTTTACAAAAATTAATAAAATACAAATACCTGTCCCTCCTCATTTGGAGACACTGTATATTATATTTATTTTGTGTTTTTTTTTCGAAGCTTTAGACCGTTCATGTTTAAACGAGTTTTGATGAAGCAGCATCTCTTAATCTGGTTAAAAATTAAAGAATGAAAGTTATTCAGAACCTGATAAAAAATATTTATTGTAAAATATCAACAAACTTTCTTATATTTGAATGAAAGTGGATGATCTTTTTCGAGCAATAGTTACCACACTCCTCAATTTTTTTTCAAAATGGTTCAATATTGCAGAAAAGTAACCTATTGGTATAACTAACCCTAAAATATATAGAGATATACCATGTATATTTAAAAATATTTTTATAAAATGCTGCCAAACATCTATGGAGTGCATATTTTAAAAGGTTCGTAAGGAAAGTAGTCGAGCTTTTCGTGTAGTAATTTGCTTACGCCAGTAGCACAGTATAAGTGTAATTTGAAGGTAATATTTCTGGTTCCTCTACGATTTCAAAAAGTATATATTTGTTGCACTAAATAGTTATATAAATATTTGTACATGCTGTCAAATGTGAAAAATTTTAGTTTTTACTACTCGAGATACTCGAACGGGCGGAGTAAATCATTTACTACTCGAGCAGCTTGAGTAGCTCGATACTTGAGTATTGAGGAGCTCTGGTAAAAATCACTTCGATTCCTTAAAATTTTTGTAAAATATCAGATAATGAAATATATAATAAAAGCAATAATTGTCCTCCAAACAATATGTTCTTTAAAGAAACGAAATTGCCGACGGCAAAACAAAAACTTACCGTTAATTTTCAAAGTGGCTATGGATAATACTACTTCTCAACAAAAATTTGCGAAAATACAGCAAAACAAAACAAAACAAACCTAATTCCTCTAAAAACATAATTCAGTTAATGCCACTTGTAATGATAGACGTTGAAATTTTACTATTTTGACACGTCTGTCAGACGCTGTCAGACATATTGGCGTTAAAATTCACACGTTAAATATACAACAACAACAACAGCAGCAACAGCAAAAGCAAAAAACTAACATTTAAAAAACGACTTAAAGATATAAAAAAAACGCACCCAAAGAACATGATATTTTACGTGGCGATGATGATGGTGACGATGATGATGATGATGATGATGATACTGAATTTTCTTACAACCACAAGGGGAGCGAAAAGGGTTTAATATAACGACGTCGATGTCGTCGACGTAACATAAGTTTAAAGAAAAAATAAACAAAAGACGCGTAACTTTGGCGTTGGTCGGTTGGAGTCTTTTTCGTTGTTGTTGTTGTTGCTGTTGCTTTTCTTTACTTTAGCTTGTTGATGTGCAGTGATTTAATTTAATTGTTTGTTTGAAAATAATTGAAGGAACGCGCGCTCGTTTTTTTCTGTTTCATCATATTTTTTTTTTTACACGACTGCTTTTAGCGATACACAATTTAGCCGCAAGTAATATTTAGTTAACGCCGCGTAACAGCAACACTGAAACATTTATGCGCCTTGCAGAATTACTTATTATGGTATTATTTCAACTAAATGCCGGTAGAAACTGATAAGTGTGAGTTTTTACGCGATTTCGCGTTTTTTTTACTTCAACACACCGTTCTGGCTGAGCTTTTGTCCATAAACTATATTGTTTAGAAAATTTCTTAATACCAACAATGTTTTGGTTGGTTAAGTTTTTATTAAATGCAAAACAAAAAAGAAAAACTAAAACGATTCAATATATAATAATAAATATTGGTTGTAATGATTGGGATACGTTTTTGATTGACTACCGACAAACGACTGAAAAAATAATGTTAAAATCATCCAAAAGAATATAGCGTACATACATATATCCATTAAACATCATGATGTTGGCCAGCATTTTAAGCAGACTATTAACAAATGTCTCCCCATCTTTTTTGGCCTGTACCACCCTTCCAAGTCGGCCTGCTTTCATTGCTAACATTCATCACTAACCTCCCAGACATGCTCTGATTTTCGAACAATCGCCGTACGCACGTTAAAGCGTTCATTGTCGTCGTGCCCCCTTAATTTTAAAATTTCTCAACACATTACTTTTGAATCGCTTTCATTTTAAAATGTTCTCTCCCAGTATTTTGTTTTGTTTTTTTTTTCTACAATATATTGTGGGGGGATTTTTGGGTGTTTGTATTGTTATCTTGCGAATTGTAGGAGTAGGTAGGTTTTGTCATTGTTTGACCAAGTTTTTTTTTAGATGAGGGTTGAATTTTATTTTATGGGTTGTTACTTCTGCACAATGGATCAAACAAAATGTTCCCTATTTGTGCTCCGCACATACTCGCATGTAAGGACATACATTTGATAGCGACTGTTGTTGTTGTACTTTGTATAGTATTGTAATAGATTTTGGGATGTGGGTTAACTACATTTTCATTTTTTTTTTGTGGATTAAAAATTTCAAAGTTTTCAGATACATACATTTAAAGTTTTAAACTTGTTATGAAAGTTTCTTTTTAAAGAATGTCTTGCAGGAATGTAATTATATTTAAATAATTAAGCCATCACAATGTTTACTAAAATATAAAACAATATGTTAGTCTGGTTCAATCCAAGTAAGCTCCCTTAAAGTTTTTAATACTCTTTTCGGAAAATGTTAAAATGGCAGTGTCAAAAAATTATTTGAGAAAAAATTTTATTTTTTAGACCTATACCACTATGTGGTTTGGGTATAATGACTTTGTGCTGCTGTTTGTAACTACTAAAAATATTTGACCTAGACCCATCTTCTATTATACCGATCGACTTTGATGTCCGTCCCTTTGTATCCATCTTGTAATCAAACTACAGATCACAGATATGAATATATTTTAATGAAATTTGGTATATAAGCTGTAATCAGCCATAGCATAAGCGCTATTGAAATCGGTGAAA
Source organism: Cordilura impudica (assembly GCA_963682025.1). Classification (NCBI taxonomy): domain Eukaryota; kingdom Metazoa; phylum Arthropoda; class Insecta; order Diptera; family Scathophagidae; genus Cordilura; species Cordilura impudica. Next base: position 128,846,811 of record OY821518.1, on the reverse strand, counting down.
TTCGGTCCATGTTCAGACCTAGTCCCCATACAAATGACCCTTATGAAATCGACATAAATTGCCATCAGATTCAAATTATCATATAGATCTCAGTCATTGGGTTTGTATGTGTTTATTATATCCATTAATCAGTAGTCCAAAAATAATCTCTATGGGACAATTCTTATTCATAGGCCCCATATAGAGCCGTTTCCCGATCTTCACTTAAATCTATCAATACACAAAAATATTGCACAGATTTTTCTCAAATTTGTTTTGTACATATTTTTTCAAAACGTAAGTGACTTTACCAAATATGGTCAGTATCGGTCCATTTTTTGACCTAGTCCCCATACAAATGTAGCACCCGATATGAACTTTTTCATATCTGCAGGCAAAAAAATTAATAACAATGCCACTCAAATTTGGTTCATGCTTATTTTCTATATCCAATTAGTTGGACCTAAACCATGGTATAGGGTATCGAATAGTCGGGCTAGACCGACTATAATTTTCTTACTTGTTTTTTTTTTATCAAATAAGGGATTTTATTTTATTATCTATAATATTAATAGGCTAGGCGATTTCTTGTGACCGATGTTTTGTTCTATCGTATTATCCCGATTTTGACCAAGCGTATATTATTTGAAAGGTATTTCTTTTTAGCCATTTTGCAGATTTACAGATTTTTAATTTTTTCCCCCTTTATTTTGAGTAAATTGCATTTAAATACGCTACTAACACATACATACAATTATACAATGCTATGTATGTGTTTATTAAATTTGTTAATGTGTTTGCAATAAAATGAGTTTGTTTTTTTGTGTTGATTTGTGAATTGGCTATAATTGATTAGCATACCTTCGGGGTCTTTATTATATGAAAAAATAAAATTTCCTAGAATTTGCACTCGAATTTCGAGGGCTGGAATCTGCTAGTAATGAATAAATCAATGCTTAACAATATTTTCAAAATGAAAATAAATATTTTTTCAAACAAATTTCATTAAAATGATTTTGAATAAAGAAATTTTCTTTAAATTTGAAGTGATAAACAAGTAAGAGTAATTAATTCGGCTTTGCCGAATCCCTGTCAATTAATTTGCTGATATTTGGTTCAATTAAAATATCTGTTATATAAAAAAAAATATATAATCTTTTATACAAAATTGGAGCTTTGTACGTTTGTTTGTACGTTTGTAGGTTTGTTTGTGGTTTATAGAAGACACCACTGTACCTACCAAGTGGGCGTGGCACCTCCCATATAAAGTAAATGTGTAATGTCATATATCTGGAGTACTGTAAAAGTGAAAGCCTTGGAACTTTATCTGATTTCATGAGTTATTAATGGATTAGTCTGATAAAAAATGGGCGGAATCGGATCAGTCGGCGTGACACCCCCTACACAAAGTAAGTATTCAATATCATATAATAGTGAAAGCCTTGGGGCTTTGTGTGAGTTCATAAGTTAGCAACGTTAGTACTCGGAAAAAATGGACTGGATCAGATCAGTGGGCGTGACACCCCCATTCAAAGTAAATATTTAATGTCATATATCTGGAGTATGTAGTTTCAAAAGCCTTGCAACTTTGTGTAAGTTCTTAAAATATTTATGTGAATAGTTGGACAAAAATGGGCGACATCGGACAAATTGGCATGGCACCTCTTGTACAAAAAATATGAAGTATGTACTATGAAAATGACAGTCTTGAAACTTTTGACAGGTATATTAATTACCTATGTGAGTAATTGTGTAATATATGGGCGCAATCACCGAAAATCGTGAATGCTAAAAATTGCCAAAATCAAAAATCGCCAAAATCAAAAATCGCCAAAACCGAAAATCGCGAATAACAAAAATTTAAAACTTCAGAAATTGCCAATACCGAAAATATCGAAAAACAAAAATCGCCAATGTCAAAAATCGCCAAAATCAAAAATCGCAGAAACAAAAATCGATAAAATCAAAAATCGCCAAAATTAAATAAAATGGTTACGAGGCGTGTGGCATAGCGCATCATATTACTGCTTGTTAAACTATTAAAATGCATGTTCTATTTAACTAAACTAAAAAAAGTGGAAAAATTTCAGATAGAAACAATCTATTTAATTATAACATAACAATTATCACAATGTTCAATAAATCGCTGATGAAGGCTGAAATGCCAGAAACCGGTTTAAAACCGAATACAGTGTATTTATGAATTTTTGAAATATATGCTTTCTTCTTCTTCTTTACCACGCACCATTGAAAAAAAAATATTTATTTATGTATTTATAATCACATAATACAATTATTGAAATAAGTATAAGTAGAAAAAGGAGTATGAGCAGCAGTGGCTTTCGAATGAAAGATTGGACGATTTTTGATTTAAGTTCGTATACTATTTTCCATTATGATTTTGCAAATTAATTTTATATTAAGATCTTTTTTCTAGTATAGTTGTAAGATGAAAACTCATCTCAGATGTGTGTGATGTTGAGTTTCGTATAGCAAAGTGGTGCAAAGGGGAGCTGTTGTTTTTGCCAATATATATTTGTGGGAAAAATTGCAATGCCCCATTCTTAGTTGAACGATTGTAGTTGTTTCTCTCCTGGGACAATTTTTTGGGTAAATTTTTTGGGTATTGGATTCATATTCTTGTAATTACGTTGATAGTTTGACGAACTTTGAGTTTTTCAAAATTTAAAAAAGGAGCTTGCCAGGTTTGGTATTTTATCTCTAAAATTATACAAAAATCATAAATTTTTTAGGGAAGCGCCCCTAAGAAGGGTCTATAGGGAATAGGTCCACAAAGAAAAAATGTTCCTCCGGAAAAACTAAAAGGGGTCGGTTATATATATTACTGATATATATTTACTTAGTTAGTAAATCACAAAAAGCTGATGTGACGCGAAAAAATTACCCCAGACTCAGACTAAGTGAGTTCGAAAACTTTAAAAATCGTCATGAAATTCTATGGGAATTCAGGACTGTTTTACAGTGTAATTAGAGTAGAGAAACTGTTAAGATGCCTGCATAAAAGGAAGGTATCATACTCTCCAATATTTTGAGGGCTTTAAAATTATGTGATATTTAAAAAAAAATAAAAAATCAAATTGACTAAAAATTTTGGCAATTTTAGTTTTGTGTTGGAGCAGTAAAATGAATATTTTATCAAAATTTTCGTAGCTTCCTATTTTTACTAAAAAAATTTTTTTTTAACAGAAATAAACATCAAAACAAATTATGGAAAATAGTGGTGTTCGATTAGTTTCAATTTTTATATAATTTTTTTTTTTTGTAGTTTCTAGGATTAATATATATCTTTGTGAAAGTTTAAACTACGTTTAAGGCCATTTAAAAACCAACAGATAAAATCCGATTCATAAGTTATCCATCAAATCCGATTCACAAGTTATCGTCCATGAATGTATTAGTAACACTATTATAAGAGTAAAAGACAATAGTGTTACCAATTAGGAAAAGAAACGTTTTATTAAGATTCACAAGCGTAAATAACAATTAAAAATAAAATAATATATCTGGTTAAAAAACGAGTTAGATTATAGTGAATGTAATGCATTTTGTTATCTAGTTGGCACAAAATCTTGACTGCAGTTCTGACCGCCTTAAAACGTAGGGTCAGCTGTATCAAAACTCCAATAAGTTATCATTAAATCAAAGAAAACTACGAGTAGTTATATGTTACTTTTTAACAAATTTCACTTTCAGTTGTGATTAATAAATTTATATCCGTTTTCCTTAGATTAAATTTAAAGAATGGATTCTTGTAGTAATCGTAATAATTAAAACCAAATCATTTATCCTTCGGACTAGATTAATTCATTGCTAATAATTATTGTCAGCTAACAATACAAGACATGTTAAAAACAATAACATTAATATTCAATAGAAATTTACGCATTTGATTTAAACAATAACATTTCCGTATGTTTAACTCGAAAAAAACGCCTAGTAGATTACATCACAGTTGGTACGTTTTCATCACACATACTTGAATTTTTCATTGGCAATAAAATTTCAACAGCATTAAAACAATTAATACCAATGCCAGACAATTTCATTGTCATTCAATGGTAATTATATTTTATACCCTCCATACCATTGTGCAGAAGGTATATATGTGCTTCTCGTTCCATTTGTAATAATTGGTAAAAAGTCTGCATTACATTAAATATTAATATTCCTGATCTTTTTTTTTTTTTTTTAATCAACACTCAGGGGATGCCCCCTACAGATGCAGTGCACTGTGTTGATCTCAGGAAAATAGGTTCAGGAGGAAAGAGGGAGTAGTGTGTTAATTATTTTTTTTTTTTTTTTGCTGCGACAGACCAAAGCCTCTGGTGGGAATCGAACCCACGACCCCTCGCATGATAGGCGAGCATGCTACCTACTCACCTAACGGGGCGCTTAAGAACAAGCGGTGATGATATGGCGATGTCCGTCCGTCTGTCTGTGGAAATCACTATCAGGCCCTCAATAGATAAGCTGGATTGCTCATTTTTAGTGAAGATGATTCATTGATAGCCTGTGCAAGTTGATACTTAAAATTACCAAAATTGGTTCAACAGATTCAGTGACATCAATGAAAATGTAAAAAATAAGATTTTTTATGTGTTGTTTCCGTTATTCTATATTTTATAATTTGTGTGTGGTAGTGGTAATTGTTGTTATTGTTGTGGTGGTAAATCACTTTACAATTTCAGAATTTTTAATACATCCTCAAACACTTACGTTATCGGCAAAAAGCGATTTTCAACACATCAAATATTTTTAACTGAATCAGTTTTGAACCCATTTTCAACGGTTTTGGAAATATCAATAGTTAAGCTTTCCCAATATATATATATGGACTCTTAACAAACCAATGAGAAAATATTATCGAAAATATTTAAAATTTTACATTTTTTTTATTGATTTTTTTCAAACTTGCCGCATTCATGTTGTAATACTTTATTTGAAAATCTAAATTTTTATTACTTTTATTTGCAATTACGTAATTTATTGAGTAAAATAAGTCCTTGTTTGTTAGAATCGGTTAAAAATTGTGAAAGTTCAAAATTTTTTTAGACGGAAATAATGTTTCTGTTACTTTTTACTCTTATTTATTAATAAAAAAAAGGGAAAAATTAAAATTTTATTAAAAAAAAAAATTAAGTAATTAATTCTAATTCTTTTAGAACATGGTTTTGAACACAATGCAAATTTTCCCAAAAGGATATATTAACCTTATAAAGCCTAGAAATCAGAATATAATTGTTTTCCCCGCAGTTTCTCGCAGACAGTTTTTAGTATTTATCGCAACGAATATTCTTAGCTGAAAATTTTTGAAAAAAAAACCTATTCTTGGGTGTAGAGTAATTTGAACGGAACAATTGCTATTCGTCCCACTGTGTGCAGGCTGCATTAAAGTAGTATTTCTCTTTGGTCTCTTATGAAGGGATCCTAGTAGGTACCCTAGCAATAGCAAAATAAAGCAATTTTTCAAACATAAGTTAAATCTTTATATAAAAAAACCATCGTTGTTAAACAAAAAAACTAGATGACCCAACAAACGTTGTTTTGCTATGGAACTTATTTGTAGTGAATAATTTTTCTGTCAATTACGATAATATGTATTAACCATGTGTGGGGGTGCCACGTCCACTGGTATGATCCCGCCCATTTTTCACATAACTTCTCACACCCATTAATCGTGAAGTCACACCTGGTTTCAAGACTGTCGGGTTCACAGTACCATAGATAATATTTTTTGTATGGGAGGTTCCACGCCCACTTACCTAAGCCCGCCCGTTTTTGGTGTGACTATGCACATTAACCACCAATTAAAGTGCAGAAAGTTTCAAGACTCTGGCCTTCGTATTACTCTTGATATATGATGATATGTATTTTGCTTGTATGGGAGGTGCCACTCCCACTGGTTTGATCCCGCCCATTTTTCACATAACTGCTCACACTCATCATTCGTGGACACGTACTTAATTTCAAGACTGTCGGGTTTATAGTACTCCAGAAAATTTTTTTTTGTATGGGAGGTGCAACACCCTCTTACCCAATCCCGCCCATTTTTGGTACGACTACTTACATTAACTACTAATTGACGAGCGGAAAGTTTTAAGACTCTGGCCACCATAGTACTCTAGATATATACCAAGTGTTGAAGGTGTCACGCCCACTGGTTCAAACCCGCCCATTACTTCCGAGTACTAACGTTGATAACTTATGAACTCACACTGAAGCCCAATAGTAGATTTACAGTACTCTAGATATATGGCATTAAATATGTACTTTGTATGGTGGGTACCACGCTCATTGGCCCGATCCTACCCATTTTTTTCGCCACTCCTCAAATTTATTTAATACGTACATGTGCATAGTTTAGAGCTCTTGCTGTCATAATACTCCAGATATTATATGTTAAAATTAGATGTTAAAAATTCATTTTGTATAGGAGGTGCCACGCCCACTTGAAAAATCCAAAAAATATAGCTTATTTTTCCTTCCAACGATCGGTCCAGTAGTGTAGTCTCCTATAAAGGACAAACAAATATAATTCATACATACAAACATACAAAGATTTTTATATAAGTATAAGCTAACAAAAAATAATAAATTTATAATATTAATAGGCCAGGCGATTTCTTGTGACCGATGTTTTGTTCTGCCGTTTTATCCCGATTTTGACCAAGCGTATACTATTTGAAAGGTAGTTCTTTTCACCCGTTTTGCAGACTTACAGATTTTTAAATTTTTTCCTTTATTTTGGTAAATTGCATTTAAAGTTGCTACTAATACATACATAAATGAGTTTGTTATCTTCATTCACAATAATGATAAGACATAAAAGTGTTGGTTTCTGAATTGGCTAAATTGAGAAATAAAGCTGCCTAGAAATTGGTAACCATATCCAACACTGGTTTTAACATCAAACCTTAAAACACAGGTGGAGGGTATCAAGTATTCGGCCCAGCCGAACTTAACGCGCTTGTTTTAATTGACATTGCTTCAGGCAGTTACAAAGAAATGGAATGTGTTCCTAAAAATATTTGCAATTGAAGAAAAAATAATTTGTTTGCAAATTGTTTTTCTTGTAAACGTACAAAGTATCAAAACAATAACAAAAAGAAAAAGAAAACAAAAAACATATCTTAACCCGCTTTTTGAAGTTAACATATTTATGCCTATTTTGATGCCATTATCACCATAACTACGGCTCATAAATTCTATAAATATCTTCGGAAAATCTAGGCACTAACATCAAATAATTTCCCATGTGAATCGCCGATTGATTAGTGCACCTAATGGGTTGCCAGACTTTGGGAATTATTTAAGTCCAGTCTACGGCTAAAAGTTGTTATTAAACTTTGTTAGATTTGCGGTGATTTAAAGAAACAATATGTAAAAGAATCTTAAAAAATTAAAAAATAACCTTTGAACATATTCAAAAGGATATTTTACTGCAAAAGAAATATCCTAAATTCATCAAAGCAAGACAAATTGTATACAAAAAATATTAAATTAGGAAAATTAAAATTTTTTAAATCAAAACACTTGTAATATGGACATTTTTTTTAAAGGTTAAAATTTAGAGTTCTTAAAAGAAAATGTGCTTACATCTAAAGTGATGAAAAAAGTTATCTGATTCATTTCTATATATAGTTATTTCATATTTGATAAGTAACTTTTAGGTACTTTTTAGGTACTTATTAATAAAATTTACTTTTTTATTATTATTTTTTTTTGTCTATTGTTTTTTTTTTGTATTTAATTCGGGATAGCGTTAAAAAAGTGTGGCAATACCAACCTAAGCTAATATGACGCGCGGAGTATAACAATACATACAGACTCATTAAGAATATGCTACAAATCCAACTATCACAGGAACAACAATTACAGCTACCAGACACAAATTGCAAAATTTAGAATAACAACAATAAAAAAACAGTACTCACAAATCAATGGTAGAGATTATAACAAGTATAAACAAATAATAGAAAAAATAATAATAATAGAAATAATATATTATCATCACCTGTACGTAAATGATAGAATTTTCGGAGCTCTACCTAATCGGGAAGTTGATGAAAATTCAATTACAAAAATTTCTGAATACATATCTATCATTGGTAACGACCTTATATATTCTATATTGGTCCTTGTATTACGTATCAACGTTCTTGGGCAACACGAATTCCCCATACTCATAACAGGGCTGGGGGTTTTTAATTTTCAGAATAAGACGTTTTCTTGAGCAGCGTGGGTTTCTTTCAAAGTGTGTCACCTAAATGTTCAGTAAGATATTATTCTTACGACCGCGTTGCGAGACAATGAGTAAGTTATCCGGCCTATTTTTAGTACTCGCCTGAGGTGAAATAAGAACACACTTCTCTTGTATGCGTGTTATTGTCACAATACAGCTTTACGAACTTAGTGAAAGCAAAAGTGTACTTCCGCTTAGAGACAATTGATGTAGGACCATCAAAGTTATCAACATATATCGAAAGGGACGCACTTCTTAGGGATATTATGTAAAGAAAGACACTAGTATGAGATGGAACTGAATAGAAACAAGTAAGAAAATTATAGTCGGTCTAGACCGACTATATGATACCCTATACCATGGTTTAGAGACCCTATCTTTCGGTCCAACTACTTCGATATAGAAAATAAGCATAAACCAAATTTGAGTGCGATTTTTATTAATTTTTTTGGCTGCAGATATGAAAAAGTTCATATCGGATGCTATATCTGTAAAGGGACTAGGTCCAAAAATGGACCGATCCTGATCATGTTTGGTAAAGTCTCTTGTATTTTGCAAAAATATGTACAAACAAAATTTGAGGAGAATCAGTGCAATATTTTTGTTTTTTAATAGATTTAAATGAAGATCGGGAAGCAGCTCTATATGGGGTCAAAGGGATCATTTTTGGACTACTCATTAGTGGATGTAATGAACGCATACAAACCCAATTTGAGTAAGATCTATATGACAATTTGGATCTTATGGCAATTTATGTCGATTTCATATGGGTAATTTGTATGGGGGCTAGGTCTGAACATGGACCGATTCTCACCAATTTCAATAGCGTTCATCCCATGGCCGACAAAAGCTTATATACCAAATTTCATCAAAATACATTCATATTTGCGACCTGTAGTTTGATTACAAGCTTTACATGGACACACAGACGGACGGACGGACGGACGGACGGACGGACGGACGGACATTGTTAAATCAACTCAGAAAGTGATTCTGATTCGATCGGTATAATTAAAGATGGGTCTAGGTCAAATATTTTTGGTTGTTACAAACAGCAGCACAAAGTCATTATACCCAAACCACATAGTGGTATAGGGTATAAATACATTTGATTGCGTTTTGATTAAATCTTTACATTTTAATCTTTATATCTGGGAACCAGTAACGAAGCAGAGTTTGATCAATGTATTTACTACTGACTTTACTTCTTATGAAGGCTTCGAATTGAAAAGTGAAAAAAATAACAAAATATTTTTTTAAAACCCTGAAAATCTTTCTGATAAAGTATGTACATCGCCTGGATTGTTGCTAAGAATTGACTCAACTTGACCAGATGATAGAATTGATTTGGTGATAGATAAGAATCAGCGACTTAAAAATTACGATTTATTGCGCTACGTTAAATTCAAGTTAACTGAGGATTTGGATCAACACAAGTGGTAGTCACATCGTTGAAACACAATTTTGGCCTATTAGGATTTTTGATCGCAAATATATTTATAGGCGCTGCGAACTTAGGCCCGAAGGAACAAATGCCCAAAAAAAAATAAACTTATGCCCCAGAAAATTGGTATGTGATTGGGGCATTTTTTCCTTATGAACAATTTTTACGGTTTTTGGGGCACAAGTTAATTTTTATTCCAATTTAAAATATTTCGGGGCATTTGTTCATTTTTAATTTGTAAGTTTGTGGCTTAAATTAATTTTTTTTCCAAGACTGATGAACAAATATACTCCAAAAATAAACTACGAAACTGGTTTATGTTATTGTTTGTTGTTTGTAGTTTATTTATTTTCTCGTAAACTGAAAAAAAATCGGGAATCGTTTGTAAATTGAAGTAATCAGTGCAAATAAAATTTATCGTAACTCTGTTCCGCGAGAGCGTCGCGACCGCGTCTTCGCGCCGCATCCGCACGTGTTTGGCAGCCACACCTGCGCCGTTCAGTTGTCGTTAACTTATTTGTAATCGCCGCAAAACATATTTTGCGGATAATTCCGATATTCTACATTTTGATGGATAAGAGGAAACGCAAAAATGCTATGAAAGTTTTCCAAACATTGCAAGATATGCTATGGGGTTGCGAGCTAAATGATGCTGCCGCACAAGAATACAGAATTTAAATGCGTTTATTGTAGGAGAAATATTAAGAGCAGTCAGGGCAAATTTTCATTTGAATAGATATTTGGCGAAAAAAAACCCATTAAATAAAAACATGTGAAAAATTTTGCGCGGAATGTTTTTTGGGGCGTAAGTTCATTATACCCTATACCACTACGTGGTTTGGGTATAATGACTTTGTGCTGCTGTTTGTAACAACCAAAAATATTTGACCTACACCCATCTTTAATTATACCGATCGATTTAACGATGTCCGTCCGTCCGTCCATCCGTCCGTCCGTCTGTGTGTCCATGAAAAGCTTGTAATCAAACTGCAGGTCGCAAATATGAATATATTTTGATAAAATTTGGTGTTTATTCTTTTATGGGCCATGGGATGGACGCTATTGAAATTGGTGAGAATCGGTCCAGGTTCAGACCTAGCCCCCATACAAAAGACCCCTATGAAATCTACATATATTGCCATAAGATCCAAATTATCATACAAATCTTAGTCAAATTGGGTTTATATGTATATATTATATCCATTAGTCAGTAGTCCAAAAACGATCCCTATTGGACAACTCTTAGTCATAGGCCCCATATAGAGCTGCTTCCCGATCTTCACTTAAATCTATCAAAAAACAAAAATATTGCACTGATTCTTCTCAAATTTTGTTTGTATATATTTTTGCAAAATACAAGAGACTTTACCGAACATGGTCAGGATCGGTCCATTTTTGGGCCTAGTCCCCATATAGATATAGCATCCGATATGAACTTTTTCACATCTGCAGCCGAAATTAATAAAAATCCCACTCAAATTTGGTTAATGCTTATTTTCTATATCCAGTTAGTTGGGCCTGAGAGATAGGGTCTCTAAACGCATGGTATAGGGTATCGTAAAGTCGATCTAGACCGACTATAATTTTTTAATTTGTTTTTATTTGGTTTTTTGAAAAATTGGGTCAGTTGTTAATTTTTTAGGGCTTTTTTTTAAGGTTTTGGGGCTTTTGTTCATCGCGAACTTACGCCCCATTTTATGAGGCATTTTCTCATTTTTTTGGGGGCATTTATTCCTTGGAACCTAAGTTCGCAGCGCCATATTTATAGGGAAAATCTCTTTATCATTACGATTTACGATGTTATCGGGTTGAGTGTGATTCCCTCCTGCGCTGCGACCATGTAGATCTATTAAGCACCCTCTTTCAGATTCTTGATCCCTTCTATTTTATTAGTCCATTACACCGTTTAGGCTCTTGATGATGTCCTTCGCCGGCAATGTTTCTTATGCCTCCTCCCTGATTTCAGATTCGCCAAAAAGTTTGTGTCTTAGATATGCAAGCGCTGGACATTTTGCCAGTATATGTTCCATGGTTCCATCGTCCTCTAGTTAGTATCTGCACGTTTTATTTTCAGCCAAATGCATTTTGTATAGGATGTAATTGCACGCATATACCCTGTGAGTGCCCACATGAACTCTTAGACTTGATCTGTTCAATATTTGGGCATCCCTGCTTCTTTTTTCGCTTCGATGGAAGAATTTTTTTGAGTGTTGACGTTGTACTTGTCCTGATTCTTCTTTATCCATCTGTCGATGTTCTAGATTATGTCTTTTTTGGTGAATCCGAATTGAGGGTTTGGACCAATGAATGGTCTTTCCGCTCCTCGTCTTGCCTGTTCGTCGGCTTCTTATTTCCTTCATATCACTATGAAGTCATATCTTTGATACTTTTGGCTTTATCAGGGATCTTCAGATGTCCCATTTGATCCTGTATCATATTCCGTGTTTACTGTACTGTGTTCAAATGAAAATGTTATGCCTTTATTTTTTCTTCCAAATCAATTTCGTCGCCAGCAAAGTAATCCTCCACCAATACAATATACTAAGTCAACCTTTTCCTATCCTTGAAACAGCTGTTAAAGTCGATTCCATTGAATAGCCAAAAGTCACACGGTGAAAATCCCGGCGAATACGGTGGTTGTGGAAGAATATGTCTGGAATTATGTGTGGAATAGTTGTCTGCCCATAATTTTAACCTCTTTCAATGAATAGCTTCACGCAAATAACAAATAACAGTCAATTAAATGACTTGTTAATAGTTTGGCCGAGCGAAAGGAATTCATAATGTACCACGTTAATCGAAGAACTCTGACCTCGATTTTTTAACGATTTAGATGTGGTATCTTTCGTTTGTATGTTCTATTATTTCGGGGTCGTGGGCATAGATCCAAGTCTGATTTCATGTGCTGAAGCATTCCTTTTCATTCTGGTACTCAGAAACACTATTTTTTGAGAAGAAAACGTGGTTTTAGAACGAATGGTAATAATACCAGCAAGATCTCTAATTGTCAATCGACGAATTTTCAGTAACTTTGATCTCCTTGATGTGTTGTTTTCATCAATTCATTTTTCTTCGTCTTCGGCCGCTCGTTGTTTTTAATGCCTTCTTGTAACTGATTACATCAGTTGTAAAATATCTGATTCTTTTGTGTTGTTAGCTTGGTCACAGTCCTTAGCAGAAATTTCGTTCCGCTAACAAAATTTAATCGAACTTCTTTATTCCACAAAATCGGACTGTGTTAAAATAGCCAAATTCTCTATTGTTTGTTAACAACAACAAATGAATCAACGAAGATATAAAATTTGGCATAGTCAGTGAGTGACAATACAATGGAAACTTTTAACAAAATATATTTTTGACGACTTAAACGGTATTGACCGTTCAAACTCTTTCATTAATTTCAAAATTTGTAAGTTTTATTTATTTAAGAAAAAAAATATTAATTTAAAATAAATTATTATTTGCATGTATCCAATTTCAGTTGGAGTAGCTTTTGCTGCATGAAGTGGACGCATACATTGGCCCGAAAAGCAATCTGATACTATAACGTTGCCACCGCCAATTTTTTTCAATTTTATTTTGATATTTTGGCCCTAGTCTTTTCCCTTCGGTCGTCGTATAAACGTTACTTCATGGCCTCTTAAATTAAACTTGGCTAAAAAGAGAGGAGTATTTCAATTTCGTCTTGGCCAGTTCAAAATTTAGTAAAATTTATGCATGCCGGACGATTTTTTTTGATATCAGTGGTTTCTTAGCAGGACAATAACATAGAGCAACCTTAATTGCTCGTTGGAAAACAGTTGGAGCACATATCTATACTACGTGGTCTGGGTATAATGACTTTGTGCTGATGTTTGTAACTATCAAAAATATCTGACGTAGACTCATCTTTTATTATACCGATTGGTTTAGAATCTGAGTCGATTTAATGAAGTCTATTCTTCCACCCGTCCATCTATCCGTCTGTCTGTGTGTCCAGTAAGCCGTTTAATGAAACTGTAGGTCGCAAATATAATTATATTTTAATGAAAATTGGTATATAAGCTTTCATCGGCCATAGGATGATCGCTATTAAAATTAGTAAACATCGGTTCATACCTAGTCCCCATGCAAATGACCATTATGTGGTCGACTTATATTGTCATAACATCCATATTATCATATAAATCTAGGTCAGATTCAGTTTGTTTGTGCTATTTGACCCGATCTTCACATAAGTCTATCAAAAATCGAAATTATTGCACGGATTTTTCTCAAATTATGTTTGTAGATGTTTTTGCAAAAGTAAGTGACTTTATGAAATATGGTCAGGATCGGGCCATTTATTGGCCTAGTCGCCATATAAATAAAGCATCCGATATGAATTTTTTCATATCTTCAGCCAAAAAATAATAATAACAATGCCAATAAGATTTGGTTTATGCTTATTTTCTATATCCAATTAGTTGGACCTGAGACCCACTCTCTAAAAGCTTATATTATTTTCAGATTGTCAATAACATCTTTAGGTAGCATTTTTGTAGATTTTTTAAAATCCCGCGCGTTTTAATTATCCCGTCTTCGAAATGTTATTTTTTAATAACATGATTTTAAATTATGGATTTATCAATAGAATATTTCTCATAAAGTTCAGATTTTGATTTCATACATTGTCATTAAACCATCTTCTATTTTTATTGTGCTGATGAACTTTGGCATCACCGAAACAAAATATTATTTTTTTGTTAATCTATTTTTATACCATCCACACCAGTGTGCAAAGGGTATATATAAGTTTGTCATTCCGTTTGTAATAATTAGAAAAAAAAAATTTGGACCCCATAAAATATATATATTTGTGAGCCTTATAACAACCGGAGTTGATATAGCAATGTCCGTCTGTCCGTCTGTTAGTCTGTCCGTCTGTGGAAATCACGATGACGTCATCAAGCGGGCAGCTAGGGTGCTCGTTGACATAAAAAATGATTCACTAACATCCTGAAAAGTTTGCTATTTAAAATCGTCTGAATCGGTCGATTAGGGCCCGAGATTTGAATAAAGAACTAAAAAAAGTCTTGACAAAATATAATTTTCTATGTTGTTCTTGTCACGATCACGTCCTCAATGGGATAGCTAAGGTGATTATTTTTAGTGAGAATGATTCAACGAATTCATGGGAAGATTTCTATTTCAAAAATCATTAAAATCGGTGGAACAGGTCCAGGGAAATCTCTGAAATAGTAAAAAAAATGAAAAATATGATGTTTCTATATTTTTCTTGTTGTTATTCTAAATGTTGTATTGTTGTCATAGATGGACTTGTTGTTTCTGTTGTCGTTGTGGTAATAATATAATAAATACTAAACCTTTGTACATTTTTTTTATTAACTCTGGTAGAAAAATTTAAAAGTTTTCATTGTTTTGGCATCACTAAAAAAATTTACTAGATCATTTCTGTCATTGCCACGGGCATGCCTGCAAAGTTTCAGATCGATTGGGTCACGGCAAAGGGGTTAAAATAGATCCAAAATTTTTTCGACAAGCAGACATTACGATTTAATATAAAGGGAGTAAAAATTAATCAGCATCTAAAGCAAGTAATAGTAAAATATGTACCTAGTTGTTAATAAAAAAAAAACGATGTAAATTTAGCAAAAAAAAAAATTGTATATATTAATTTATTTAAAGAGAAAAACACAAAAATAACGTTTGATGTTGTATTTTTTGTGTGTAATATTTACATATACATACATACACATATTAAATAATACAAATAATATACATATATTCTATATACATATATATATCCATAATAACTGCATGTTAGAAATAAATCGGTATATTATTTTATTTACATAAATTCTGGAATATTTTGTTGTGGGGAAAATACATTTCTTTTGCATTAACAGAGTGTCACTTCATTTTGCTCAGCGTGAATATGCCACAGTAGATGGCGCCACAATTTTTGTCCTAATTAGCTTTGCAATAGTTATTTCTATTTTAACATCAATGTCAATATTTTCAAATAGATATCATACAGCACAATGTTAAGAGTATACACGGGCTGATCTTTTATTATTTCATACGTTTTTTCATCATTCTTTTACAAATATGAACATAAGTTAGGCATATTAACTTTTTGTTGTCTTTACAAAATAGAGTTACCGAGTTATCAATGCTTTCAATAAAGTTCTACATAATTATATAGAATTATTATTCTGCTTTACCTACAAAATATCTGATTGCGATTACATCTAATTTTTAAAAATTGTTAATAATTACTAAAGCATTATTATTCACATAAATACAAAATTGCACTTTTTAAATTTTCCATTCAAATTTAAGAAATATCAATTCTAAAAACTGGAATTAAAATTTCCAATTATAATTTAGAAAATATTAACTGAATTTCAGAAAATCATATCAAAACGTCGGAAATTATAATTTTAAATTTTGAAGACATCAATTGCATCTTTAATATATAAATTTTATTCGTTAAACACAAATTGAACTTCCAAAAAAAACACCAAATACCTATGTTTACATTTAAAAAATTTTTACATTTTAAAAATATATTGACATTCAGGAGAAATTAATAACTTTTCAGTACCGCGATTCAGTAACTTCTTTTAACGATAGTCGAATCGTTAAAAAAAGAAAATTGCAAAATTATTAGTAAAATTTTTAAACGATATTCGCTATTGTTAAAGTCAGCTGTTTTTGTTATCTAAACGACAACCATTTTTGTGTTGTTTATTCAATCGATAAAAACTTGAAATGTTGAAATGTCGTCATACATAAATAAAAATCATAAAATAGTGAAGATATTTTGCTTTAATTAAAAAACTTTTTTATATAAATAAAAAAATTAAATAGCATATTCAATTCATTATTTCATTTTCAAATAAATAAACAGAAATATTAGTAAAAAAAAATAGAGATATTAAACATAAACATAAAATCATCCTGTCAAACACGAAGTAATTTGTTTTTTCTATTCTTCTTTGTGTTTTTCGCTTATTTTGACAGAGATGCCACTCGTTTACAATTTTAATAAATAGAAAAATAGATTTGTCGACTGTCGTTAAGATGTATGTACTTAGTGAATCACTTAATCCTTAGTGCAAACAACAATAGCTGTCGATATATTTTGCCATTGTCGGATCGTTGAAATTCGCAGAATCGGACTACAGAAAACATTAATTTAAATTCAATGAATTTTAGAAAACCTCAAATGATATTTAAGAATTGCGATCATAAAAATTGTTACATAAATAAACGCAATTTGATGAGAATGTTATTTATATATAAATTTTCATAATTTTTTTTGGATGAATATTTGAAGTTCTTCAGAAAATAAAGATAACAAATTATTTTATTTAAAATTTTTGGAATATTTGGTTTTTTGCGTTTGGCAACCCAAATTTAATTATTTATTAATATAAATTTATTCTCTATGTTCTCCAAATATGGCAATATTTTTTGGAGAAAAAAAGTTGAGAGAGCTTTTTTCGGTTATTATTTTGTTACTCCATCCGACCTATATTTATTTATTTATTAAATATGGATATCACATACAACAAGATATAAATCTTTTTAATTACAGTATGTGATCTTATAATGATACAATCAATTTGTGATAGTAGTTACAATACTTTTAAGAAACAAGAAAAATATAAAAATAAAAATAATTTAAATTACAAAAGTATAAAAATATAAGTAAAAAATTAATACATAATGGGAGAGTATAGAATATATAATATAATCACAAATGAAACAATAATTAATAAAGTTGAAAATTAGAGACCAAATCAATTTTAAACAATTCATTTTTAAATTGTAAAGCGTTGTCTGTTATTTGTAAATTGTTGGGTAACGAGTTCCACAGACATATGGTATTTATAAAAAAATTGCCAACTAGAGATTAATGTGCGATATCGTAATTGTATAACATTATTTCCTATTGGATCGTGCAAATTGAAGGCGTTCAAATAAATAAGATGGTTCTTTGGTGTATATTACTTTGTGAAGTAGAATTAATGATCTTATTTTTATTAAGGCCACGAAGTCAACTCCGTGCAGAGACCTAGAATATAGAGAAGTTCCATCATATCTCTTTATACCATACACATAACGTAGGATCGCATTGTAAGCTACTAATAATCTCCTTTTACTTTCTGAATCACAAAAAGCAAATATCTCACAACCATATAGTAACTTCGGCATAATGATAGTTTTCGCGAGAAGCACACGAATGTTTAAAGGTGTAAGATGTTGTATAGGGTACAACGTTCTTAGCATTACAAATATTTTTCCAGATGCAGAATTAATCTGATTGTTCCACGTGAGCGATTTATTAAAAATGATTCCCAGATCCCTAGGAGATTCCACAATTTCAATATTCTGATTACCTAATGATACTGGAATATCTATAGGGATGGTTTGATTTCTTTAAGTTATAACTAAACATTTTGATTTTTTTTGGATTTAAGTAAAGTCCATTTGAAGAAGCCCATTCAAATATTATATTGAGATCCTCATTAAGCTTTTCAGTGCATTCACGAATTAATCCTTTTTTCATATATGGCCGCAATGAAGAAATAT